>SZWC01011693.1:42715-58152 GCA_023375785.1 Penium margaritaceum
CCCCCCCCCCCCAACAGGATAGACACGGACGAGCCGGAGCGCATGAGGTTGCAAGGAAATAGGTCCTCAAAGAAGAGGGCATCCCGGGACTCGACAATGCAGTGCAGGGAGGGATCCAAGAAGCGCCAGGCCTTTGACTGACGAGAGACACTGAGGAAGGTGCAGGGATGTCCGCAGGGGGCGAGCTTGCCGCCCTGCTGCAGGGCGGGCAGCTACATAATGGCCACACACCTCCAGACGCAAGCCGGGCGGAGGTCAGTTCGCTGACTGCACCAATGCTCGTACGATGTGGAATGGCGGGGAAGGAGACCGTGGGGAATGCGGTTCCAAACCCAGGTCATGTAGGCCATGGCTTCAAAATAGAAGCCATCGGAGAGACTGGACTTGACCCGCATGGAGCGGACGGCATTGGCCATGGTATGGTTCCACCGTTCAAAGACACCGTTCTGGGCGGGCGTGTAGGGCGTGGATGTCTCATGGTGGATCCCGCGGGAGGCGAGAAAGGTTGTGGCCTCACCCATGTACTCACCACCGCAATCGGAGCGAAAGCGGCAAAGAGAGCGACCACACTTGCGCTCTGCGAGGACAAGCCAGTCCTGGACGACTCGGGCGACATCGCTTTTCTGCCAAAGGCAGAAGACCCAGCGGCTCATGACGTCAGGAATGGACAAGGTCGAGAGGGACGGACGCACGGGAGGAAGACAAAGGATACGTGGACCGGTGCATTTTCCCTTGAGCGCAATCAATGCACTCAGTGGGGCACGGGAGGGGGAAAGTCTCCGGGTCAAGGCTCTTGGCCTGCTGGGTGCGGAGCATGCTGTCTACGGCGGCAGAGTGGACATGGCAGAGGTGGCGGTGCAAGAGGCGAGTGTGCTGAGGAGAAAGCGTACTGGTGACAAACACATGGCCTGTGGCGGCCGACGGGGAGGAGAGAGAAGGAGAGGAGGAGAGGCGAGGTACATGCCACAGGTTGCCACGGGCGGTGGCATGCAGTACGACAAGACCAGAAAGACACAACGACACAGTGCCAATGCCACACGAGTGTACAACTTCCATGCTCATGCGGTCAAGGGCAGTGATGGACAAGAGGCTGAGCTCAAGACAAGGGACAAAGAGGACATCGGTCAGAAAGACGTCATCGGAAGGACCACGGAAACGAACGATGCCAACACCACGGAAAGGCAACACCTGTCTGGAGCGCGTCCGGACACCGGAGACATCGCCAACAGGACCGAGCATACTAAAGGCCTCACGAGAGGCCGTCATGTGATGCGTGGCCCCGGAGACGATGATCCAGGTCTCGACAGGGTCCTGGATTGGAGTCGCCAGATAGGTAACGGTCACATGGCAACAAGGAAGGGACGCGGACGCGGTGGAAGGAGGCACGAACCGAGACTGCCAATCGTCAAGCCATGCAACATTGTCATGGGAAGGGGTAGCGGAGGCCATCGGAGACGACGAGATGGACGAGGAAATGGGACACAACTGTAGCTCCGTCTTAGTTCTGCAGGGCTGGACAGGAGAGCAGGAAGTGATGCAACTCGCACTTCCCTGGGGAGGAGGGCGAGGCAGGCCGAGCTGGAGTGCGATGAGCTGCTCCAACTGACACTCATAGGAGGACGACCCGGGAGTGTAGACGGAGTGCGGGGTGATGGCGCTGGAGCCCGGGTAGAAGGAGGACTGTGTTGGCGCCGATTGTTGCGGCGCTGGTGTTGGCTGGACTGACAAAGCAACTGGAGTGGTGGAGCTGCTGGATGAGGCCGAAGTATCAGAGTCCGCGACAGCTACGGTAGCAATGACGCGCGCCTCGTTCGTTGGTAGAGGTCACGTGTACCACCCGTGCCCGGGCTGGCCACAATTGTGGCAGACCGAGCCTCCACCGTCAGACCTGGTCGACGGTCGCTGCTACTACTGTTTTTGACCATTGCCTTTCTTGTTCCGACGCTTCTTCCTCCCCGACGATGATGAGCTAGCTGTGACGGGGGAGGCGACGGCCACAGAGGCGACGGCAGGGGAGGTGAGAGCCTCCGTGCGCTGGAGGCGAGACTCCAGACAAGCTTCCTCAATCCAGAGGAAGAGCTCATATGCCCAGGGCATGAGGGTGCCTTGTGCCATGGTGGAGAGGACGTCGTGAGAGTAGTGGACGAAGACGTCCACGTACGCGTCGGTGGCATCGCGTTTGATGGTAAGGAGCATGGCCAAAGGAGGTGGGGCAGAGGTCCCGATGCGACGAAGGATGTCTTCCGCCCGTTGCCAGTAGGAAGTGATCGTCTCGGTCTCCCCCATGTGTAGGAAGGTGAATTCCCATAGCAGGCGGCTGGTCTTAGCCTCGCTGGAGAGGCGATGGGGACGAGTGAGGACGTGCCACGCGGCTGCAGGGTCTGGGGTGGCGCCAACGGTGAAGTCGCCTAAGAAGGGCTCAAGGACGAGGCAGGAAGCCGGAGGGGCGACAGGGACTAGAGCACGGATGAGACGACAAGCGTCATACAACTGGTCGGCAAGGGTGGCGTCATACGGCAGGGTGTAGTATACCCATAGGCCCTCACCTGACGCCCAGATCCGGAAGCTGAGCTCCCAGCTCCGGAACTGCTCGCCGGCCTGAAGCGGTGGCGGCGGCGTCTCAAAGTCCTTTTGCTTGCAGCCGGCACCCAAAGTGGGGCCAAGGATGGAGGTCACTGTCTGCTGCTGGCGCTGAGTCTGCTGTTGTGCCATGTAGTGTGTTGCAGCTGACACAGCCGGGCTGGCGTACCCTGGAGGGATGAAGGATGGTGGCTCACTGGTGGCAATCTGAGAGACCAATGGGTGCAGTGCCGCAAGCTGCTACATCAAGGCAGCGGGCTGTTGCTGAAGAGTAGCGAGGGGGTGAGGTTCGTCGCCAACGACGCCAAAAGTCTAGAAGCTCTGGGTTTGTTACTCAGAAACGTGCGCGCTAGTGTTAGCACCAGAAATCAGTTGAAAACTGAAAGTGACTGATTAGGAATGAAGAATGAGCAATAATGGGAGACCCCTCCAAGTTCTAGCTCCCGCCCACTAGTTTAGAACTTGTTATTGAGCTAACCAGCCAATCAGAAAATAGTCCTAGACCTATTTACTGGCAGGCAGGGTTTTCTCGGTGAGCCCTGCCAGACGCGCGACAGCCCAAAACCCGGGCATCGTCCGTTTTGCCTGAAAACTGGACCATACCATAATACCCACGTTGCAAACGCATTCGTATAGTTAGAATCAGCTAGAAAAATAGCAGCAAGGAGTTATAGCCACCCGAACCCAGGCAGTGCCTACGACAGTCTGCGATGCCAAACAGGGCCATACAGCAGGAGACGTAGACCCTAGGCAGAGCATGATGCTGCAGACGCAATGCCACAACCAGACACAACAATAGGTGCATGCAGACAGCATCTGCAGTGACAGTGACTGCCGGCGGCCCGACCGCCGAGGAGGCCTGCCGATGGAGCTGAGCACATCGCCAGAGTGAGGAGGCTCCAACGAAGAGTGAGTGGGCCTCAGCGTGCGTTGGCTCCACCGAGCGACATCCCACCGTCAGTCATCTACACGCCGATGTACACAAGTTGGGAGGACACAACAGAGTACGATGAGAGACGGACAAAAACCAACTGTAAGGTGCTGTTTCGGACAAGCAAGCAGCAGCGGGGCTAGTGCAGGGAAGATACCAAGCAGTGGTGGGCCGAAGCCATGGGCAGTTTGCGTGGAAGTGCGAACGATGGAACGCGGGATAATGAGACACACACGACGAGGTGATAGCTGCCAAGTGGGGAGGAGGCAAGCGAGCGAGCAGCAAGCTCGATCCTCGCCAAACTCCAAGTTCGATGAACTGAACCAAGCTACCCACTACAAAGTTGCAACCTGTCAACTTGGTCATTGGAGAGAAAACCTGCCAATGAACAGGCTAGAGTGTAAACCCTATTAATGTGTGTGACATTACCATGTAGTGACCTCTGGCCTCGTTGCACCCTCATCTCACTGATGCAGGTGATTGACCAGAGAGAGACAGCTCCTCCGACGCCCTCACCTTGGTGACCAGGCTGCATGACTACACTTGCCTGGATTTATGTGGACACAAACCACATCCTGAGTCTCACATGCCGCAGGCTCACGCTTGGTGTTGTTGCTCGCCGAGATGGGTGCACACCCACAACTTATTCTATTATGAAACTTTGACAGGCTTGCTAGGAGGGTTTTTCATTGTGGACTGGTGGTTCGATCAACCACAGCACGAGGGTAGCGAGCAAGAGCGAGCTCGCTTCTTGCTCGCTCGCTGCCCGTCACATAACACCTCGCACGGCTATGACTTGAGTTGTTCTTGTCCAGATTTTTTCCTAACTCTCGTCAACTATTCATGGCCTGCTTTAGCCACTCCTGGCTCTATCACCCTCTTTCCGCGTGCATCTAGTCAAGCACTGCCTCCTATTGGTATCAGAGCAGCTTCACGTGAAGGAGAACAACGGTCTCTTCTATTGACCAAAGTCCTGGGCCGAAACCCTCATTCTTGACGTGAGGGGACTCCCTCCACGCAATTTCAACCCTACGCACCTAAGGGGTCGACGGGCACGTCCTCTCTAGACTGCCACATTGCCCACTGCCCTGTTACATCCGCCCGCCGCCGTTCGTGGCGGATAGCATTCGCGACGGGCCGAGTTGGAGCATTTGGCCGATGAGTCAGCTGCGGGTCTGCCAGACAACAACAGCCGGCCCGCATAGCTGACAGTGCCTGCCGGTCCGCGTAGCTAACAGCGCAGCTGACAGCAACATCCCGCCGTGACCTGTCACAGACACTTGGCCAACTATTGCATTCTTCGTAGCAGCTGCAGTCCTGCTTTTGTCCGCAGCTGCTGCCTACATTCTTGTGTACCCAGCTAAAACCCTCACTCGTAGCATTGTTAGTAGTGACTGTCCTGCTGTCAACTGCTGCTACATCCCTAGCAGCAGTATAGCGGGGCGTGTAGCAAGAGCAGCAGTTGCGGCTGTCGCAGCTGCACCCTCTCAACTACACCAACAGTATCACCTCGGTGGTGCTCACAGCCACCCTGGCTCACCGCGAGTCACCGGGCGCGACACCATCCTATGAGCGCTACGAGGACGGTCCCGTGCACCATCGACCCTCTTGTGAGTGCAGCACTGCCGCACCATCATTTGCAAGTGCGACACAATGTCCGATAAACCCCTCACATTCCTACTCTCTTGGGGGGGTTCAACAGCGCTCTGCCCCTGAGATGGACGCTGTTGCATCAAAATTGGACGCAATACTACACCAAGGAGCAGTTCACCTCTCTCTCACACGCATGCGTGCTACCATGGCTGTCATAGACGCTGCCACTACCACTGCCGCCACATTTGCTGCCGCCGCTTGTATGTCTCATGTCGCCGCCTCCACTTTAGCGGGGCGATTAACAGAGTCGTACACTGAGGCAGCGGTGACCACCGGGCCCATTGCTGGAGGGGCTGCAGATTCGGGCACACAAATTGTTGCAGCTGCATCCAACGTTGCCTTTGCGACGGCTTCTGCCGCAACTGCTGTTTCCTCAGCAGCTTCCGCCATTCGCACCTCCACCGCCACTGCCGTCACATCAGCTGCTTTGCACCATCTACCGCCACCAACCTCGTCACAGTTGCTGTCTCCATCAGAGCAACCATCGCTACTGTGGGGGTCATAGTTACCACTTGTGTTCTCGTCCTAGTAGTGCCAGTTGCGTCCACAGTTTCTGTCCTCTCTACTGTTGCTGCTGCTAATGTTCCTCCACTTCTTCCCCTTCTCCCCACCCCCTCACCTCGTCCTCGTGCATGAGGGTTCTCGTGCACCTGCCTCTCCTGTGGTGGCTTGTGTGTCTTATCGGGGTCGGGTTGTCCTGCAGCACAGCTCCCACGTACCTTGGGCATCCCAGTTTTCCCACGCCCACTGGGGCTGGGGAAACTCTACCGAATTTTTTTGGACAGGTTCTCGTCGTCATTACCATGCCTAGTGACAACGAATCAGTCATAGCTGACCTGCAGTGTCAGCTAAACCTCGCTCACGAGACTCAGCGCGAGGCTGAAGATCGCCTCAAGGTCACGAATGATAATCGCGCAGCCTTTGCTGATGAGGTTGCCGCCATTGTGTTGAAGCGCCTCCCTGCTATGTTAGTCCCTTCTGCTGCAGCTATCACTGGGACCAGTGGTGCTACCGCGTCCACTCCATCTACTGCACACAGCGCTGTCCCCTCAACTGCAGCAAAACCCTCTTCTGCTGCAACCCTTGGTGCTGTCCCTTGCCAGCATGACTTCTTTTCCCAGCCTCCAGCCCTAGCACCTGGCCTTGCCTTCTCCTCCTGGGAGACCCTCTTTAGCGCTTGGGCAAAAGGAGAACGCTTATGGGAGTACTACTTCCCAGCAGTCGCTCCTTTCACCCCAGAAGCCGCCGAATCCGCTCGCGCTGTCCGTGCCCTTATTGCTGCTACGCTAGAAACCTTAGTTGACGATGTCGGCACCTACAATGTAGACCCAGCTGTTCCGCGTCTCGCTGACCCAATCGGTGCTTACAGCATACTACGTCATCGTAATACCGTCACTGGTCAAGCAGCTCAAAGTGTGCTCACCGTTCAATTCAACACGCTCTTGATGCGTGCGGATGAAACGGCTGATGCTTACTGGGCTCGCGGTCTCAAGCTGCTTTGCGAGCTTTACACGACTGACCCAGGGCAACTGTCTGCTTTCCTCACCTTGGTCAACGGGTTGATCCCCGAACTGTCCGATCTTCTTCGTGATGTCAAGGCTGATGAGCTGCAGCGTCTTGCCTCTCAGCCGGTCCCCTCCAAGGTCTCCGCCTTGTGTGGGTGCGCTTTGGGACTTCACCGCTGAGCGTCTTGCTGCCTAGTGCACCAGCCTCTAAAACAAACGCCTCCACCGCACAGCAGTGGCCGGCGTGGCCGCTCTTACCACTGCCTCCTCTTCTCCCTCTCCTGCCTTGTCATCCGCCGCCACTACCTCCCCTTCACTGTCCACCTCTACGGCCGCAACTCTTTCCTCACAGGGCCGTGGTCGTGGCCAGGGCAAGGGCAAGGCGAAGAACAAACCTCCATCTCGTGTCCCTGGTGAGGTGGTCTGACGGAACTGCGGATCTTCCGAGCATTCTGATCGTATGTGCCCCGTAGCCCCTGACGACCTCCGCCTTGCCCAAGCCATGCGTGCCCACTGGGAGGGCACCGGCGGCTCCTCTTCCTCCACTGCCAGCTCCAGCTCCAGCTCCAGCACCACTTCCCGCTCCACTAGCTCCTCCTCTACTCAGGTCTACTCCACCGCTGGTGTTCCGCTCACTTTGTCGGTCCCGTACCCTTCGGGATGGCCGCCACCCTATGGAGCGCATGTGTACGCCGGCCCTCCCTCGCCTACCTACGTTGCGTTTCCTCCCTCCTTTGAGCCTGCTCCTCCATTGTCTACACCCTCGGTCGACGGCGAGCACCAGCTGGAGCAGTATCTCCTCCAACGTTTTCACCTTCGCGATCAGGGAGGTGAAAGTGTGATATCGTTGGCCAGAGGTCTTGCGTGTCATACTGACAGTGTTCTTCCTGGGGACCCCCCTGCCATATTCTTGGGTCACTGTCGGCGTCTGTCCCGTGGATCGAGTATTGGCATTCTGTCTTTCTTCCTCACAGTATTTCTTTGTGTTCTTCGTCTCTTCCCTCTCTTGGCACTATTGCCAACTATGGTGTCCTCCCTCACCCACGTGTTTCTAGTGGCTTCTGGGTCCTTGACTCGGGAGCCACCCACCACATGACGTCTGTCCATTCTGCATTCATCTTATTGGGTACTGCCAGCTGCGGTCGCTTTGTTCGGACTGGATCCGGCCAGTTGCTCCCCGTCCAGGGCGTCGGTGTTGTCCATTTTGTTGGCCCCAGTGGAGTATTGTTTCTTCCTGACGTTCTGTATGTGCCGTCTTTGGAACTCAGCCTGCTGTCAGTGCCTTCCCTTGATGATCAAGGCATGGATTTCTCGGCCAGTCAGGGTGTTGGCATGGTCCGTCTTTGTCAGTCCGGTCGCGTCATCTTGCGTGGTGTCAAGTGTGACAAACTTTACCGTGTTCCTCTTCTTTCCACCTCTGCCGCCTCTGTTGGATCCTCCCTTGTTCATGTCGCACCCTCTCTCTCCCCTGATGGTGTTCAACTCTTGCATTGCCGTCTTGGTCACGTGCACATTGACGCCATCACTAGCATGCTTAAGCTCCAGCCCGTTGTTGGCCTCACTCCTTCCACCTTTCCTTCACCATGTCCCTCTGACTGTCTTGAATGTGCCCAAGGAAAAATGCATCGCTCTCCATTTGCCTCGTCTGACTCCCAGACCTCCCAACCCCTTGACCTCGTCCACGCGAACGTCATGGGTTCTCTCCCTCACGAGTTCCTTGGGGGTGTCGGTCGGTTCGTCCTTTGCCTTACTGATGACTTCTCCTGTTTTCGTTAAGTCTTCACTCTTGGTCAAAAGAGCGATGTCTGTGCTGTCGTTGAGTCCTGGCTGGTGCAAGCTCAACGCGCGTGTGAACGCTCGCTGCGGGGATTTTGCAGTGACCGTGGCACTGAGTTCCTCGGACCCACCGCCCGGCTCCTTAAGTCCAAATGGGTGTGTCTTGAGACCTCTGCTCCCTACACACCCCAACAAAATGGGATCTCTGAGTGTTGGAATCGGACGCTTGCTAATGGTGTTCGCACCCTCTTGTTTGAGTCCGGCCTTTCTCCCTTGTTTGCCTTCGAGGCCATGAGCTAAATGACTTGGGTCTAGAACCGTGTTTCCCACGGTCCTCTCTCTCGCACTGTCACTCCGTTTGAATGCTAGTATTACACGCGTGCTGACCTTTGCCTTGCACGCGTCTGAGGCTACGTTGCATCAGTTTGGCTGCTTGAGGATCTCCGCGATGGAAAGCTCTCCCCGCGTGGTCGCCTCTGTCCCTTCTTGGGTGTTTCTGCGAATTCCAAGGCGTGGCACTTCTGGGACGCTGAGCGCCAGCGTGTCGTTGAGTCCCGTGATGCCTTGTTCTTCGAGTCCACTTTTCTCCGTGACCTCTGTCGCCCCTCGGCCGCTGACCCCCTTCTGTTGCTCTGTCGGTTGCGGGGGGGGGTAGTTGTCCCTATGGTTCTTGCTGTTGCATCTCCTGAGCAGCCTTTACCCTCCGAGCGTTCTCCGGTGCCCGGCACCGTGTCCACGCCGTCCTTAGGGTCCCTGCCGTCTGTGTCATCGGGCTCTTCTGGCGCTCCTGTATCTCCTGATGTATCCTCACCTGTCCCGTCAGTGTCCGTGTCCCCTGGAAACTCCTCTACGGCCCCATCTAGTCCGCTCACTGACGTGCCCACTCATTGTGAACCTGCCTAACCGTCGTCCGGAGATCCTCCCCGTCCGGTACCTGTCGCACCTGTCTCTCCATTTTTCCGTGGTGGGCGTCTTTGCACCCTTCCGACACGCTCCTCTAGTATCTCTCTGCCCGTCGTCCGTCCTTCTCATTCCCAACTTGCAAAGTCACCAGCCTTGCCAACCGGCATGGATGCCTTGGGCTTGGCGATAGGGGTTGCAACCCTAGCTCAGCTCTCGGCTGCACACTACTCCAGACAGAAGATGAGCGTGCACTTGATGCTTCCATTCTTGGCAGCATTGTTGAGTGCCACGTAACAGCTGCCTCTACACCCACATCGTCTGATTCGACCACAGTACGATAGGCACGCACAGCACCAGATGCACAACAATGGGAGACTGTGATGTAGGACGAGCTCAGAGCCCTCGACGACCATGTTGTCTATGAGCTGGTCGATCTACTGCCCGGCCGTAAGGCCATCGACTCCCGCTGGGTCTTCCGTCGAAAGTACAAACCCAACGATGCACTTGACAAGTACAAGGCATGTCTCATCGCCAAAGGTTCTCCCAAGTCCGTGGAGTTGACTTCGACATGACCTTTGCCTTCGTCGGACGATACACCACGGCGCGCACCCTCCTAAGCCTCGTAGCACACAATGATTGGGAGCTCAAGCAAATGGACGTGAACAATGCCTTCTTGCATGGACGATTGGATGAGGAGATCTATATGGTGCAACCCCCAGGGTTCTTGGATGGCACGGATAGGGTCTGGAGACTGCGTAAGGCCCTCCATGGTCTCAAGCAGTCTCCACGGTGTTGGAATCAGAAGATCACCTCCACCCTTGAAAAGGGAGGGTACCAACGCAGCAAAGTGGATCCTTCCCTCTGTGTCACACCTTTGTGTGCACCGTTTACTGGCATCCTCGTCAACGTCGATGACTTGCTGATCGCCTCCCTGAGTCGAAAGGCAATATCCTTTGTGAAGTCTTTGCTACAGTCTGCGTACAAGATGAAAGATTTTGACCCAGCACATGTATTTCTTGGTATGGAGCTTGAGCGGGATCGTGCTCGTTACGTCCTTCACGTTCACCAGGCGGCGTACGCGAGGAGCCTAGGGGAGCGCTTTGCTATCCTCCTTGAGGCCGTGCCCACTACATCATCACCGATGATGCTCACTGGGCAGAGGCTGTTCAAAACTCTAGATGTATCAAAGCTGGGGGAGCCGGTGGATGTAACAGACTATCTTCGAGTCATAGGATCCCTGATGTACGTGGCTACCACCACCAGAGCAGACGTCGCCTTTGTTGTGAACTTCCTTGCCCATTTCTCCCAGTGTCCGAGAGCGCGCCACATGGAGGCAGCGTTGTGCGTCGTCAAGTATGCACTTTCATCTATGCGAGTGGGCCTGTGCTATCAGGTACAGCCGTCTGTAGTCATCGATGGCTACACTGACAGTGACTGGGCGCATGATGCAGATGCTCGCAGTCGCATTGGCTATGTCTTTCTTGTCGGTGGGATAACCATCTCGTGGAAAAGTGGCAAGCAAGGCTGTGTTGTACACAGCTCTAGTGAGGCCGAGTATGTCGTGTTTGGTGCAGGCACCTGTGAGAGTGTTTGGTTGTATCGCTTGTTGCAGTAGTTGCATGTTCCCATCCTCCGCATCACTTTGCGCTATGACAATCAAAACACGAAAGCTATTGCTGAGCATGATGGAATGCATCACACTCGCACGAAGCATATCACAGTGGAACATCATTTTGTACGTGAGCGTGTGGCTGCAGGCATTGTCCAGATTGTTTGGGTTGACACCCGACAGCAACGAGCTGATTTCCTCACGAAGGCACTAAGCAGCAATGCATTCAAGACTGCAGGACACTTGGCCAGCTGTTGCATTCTTCGTAGCAGCCGCAGTCCTGCTTTTGTCCACAGCTACTGCCTACATTCTCGCGTACCCAGCCAAAACCCTCATTCGCAGCATTTTTAGCAGCGACTATCCTGCTGTCAACTACTGCTACATCCCTCGTAGTAGTACAACGAGCCGTGCAGCAGGAGTAGCAACCACGGCCGTCGTAGCTGCACCCTCTCAACTACACCAACAACACCACGTCGGTGGTGCTCACAGCCACCCTGGCTCACTGCGAGTCACCGGGCGCAGCACCATCCTGTGAGCGCTACTAGGACGGTCCCATGTGCCATCGACCCTCTCGTGAGTGCA
Organism: Penium margaritaceum; assembly: GCA_023375785.1. Taxonomy (NCBI): domain Eukaryota; kingdom Viridiplantae; phylum Streptophyta; class Zygnematophyceae; order Desmidiales; family Peniaceae; genus Penium; species Penium margaritaceum. The sequence continues at coordinate 54,255 of SZWC01011693.1, forward strand.
ACGCAGCCGCACCATCATCTGCAAGTGCGGCACAACGCCCGATAAGCCCCTCATATTCCTACTATCCTCACGGGGTTGAGCAGCGCTAGGTCTCTGAGACAGACGCTACTGCATCAAACTTGCACGCGCTGATGTACCAAGACGTTGTTCACCTCTCTTTAACACACACGCGTGCTGCCACGGCTGTCATAGACACTGCCACTGCCATTGTCGCCACATTTGCGAATGCCGCTTGTGCGTCTCGCGCCGCCGCTTCCACTTCGGCAGGGCAAGCAACGGAGTCGTACACTGAGGCAACGGTGACCGCGGGGCCCATTGCTGCAGGGGCTACAGATTTGGGCACACAAATTGCTGTAGTTGCATCCGCCTTTGCCTTTGCTATGGCTTCCGCAACAGCTGCTGTTTCCTCTGCCGCTTCCGCCATTTGCACCTCCACTGCCACTGCTGTCACATCACCTGCTTCATGTCATGAAGGACATGGAGAACTCGACAAGCATGGTCACGCTCAAGATCCATGTCAAGAAACACACCAGCTAAACCTAAGTCTTTCATCTTGTACATGGCATGCACCATGGACTTCACAGTTGACACTGTTTTGTGATAATGCGCCGGATAGCAACGGTCTAGAAAACGGGTCTCGACATGGGAGGCCGCCAACCGCTCTTCGTATTGCAACCAAGATAACATATCATCCTCAAACGAGGGATCCACACTTCAGGTTTTTTTGGTTTGCAACCTCATGAAGTCCGCATGTTGGTCTTTAGTGTCGACCTTTGGTTGGACACTCTGTACGGAGTCTCAAAGGTAAGAAATGTAAATGGATGCATGCAAGGTATATGCTTTTATGCTTACAGAGCTTTGCTAAAGCTTCTTCTTGTATTGGCTCCACTGGAGCCAACCTCAACCTACAGTCCTACTTGGCGCGTCCTTAGACCGCCAAGTGTCATCCTCAAGGTAGGCTCTAGTAAGCTTCCTAGAAGCTTCCTATCCGAGTTCTGGCCACAAAGAAAATTGCGGCCGTCGCAGGGTTTGAACCTGCGACCTCTCGTTTGAGACTCCGGTGCCTATTCAACCAAGCCAAAAAGGTAGGGTTCCTTCGATGAGCCACAGGGGACATATCCATTATGGGCAGTGCATTCCTGGCCAATCTCACAATAGACCAAGGGGACGTACTCCATAGAGCAGTGCATGCCTTGTCTGTATGTGAATCTAGCCAGCTAGGCAGTGGACAAGGTGCATACTATTTCAACAAATCTCTCCCTTGCACCTGTGTCCATCTGTCCCTTACTGGGCTCCATCAATGCCTTGGGGCTCACCCTTCCTCTGCCGCACTCCTCATGCCAAATCCACGAATGCCTGCATAGTGCAAGTCGCTCTCCAACGGCTTGGTCATGCAGTCAGCAAGCATGCTCTTCGTTTCGCAATGCTACAAGTCCACCACGTTCTTCATGACCAGGTCACGAGAATAGTGGTAACGTATGTCGATGTGCTTTGTTCGCTGTGAGATGATCTCATCTTTAGCCATCGAGATGGCGCTCATGTTGTCCACGAGTACGACCGTGGCGTCCTTCTGTGGCACTGTCATTTCGCCAAGCAGGCTGCGCAGCCATTGAGTCTCCTTGCACACCTCAGACAGAGCAATGTACTCTACCTCTGCCGTGGACACGGAAACACAATCCTGCTTCCTGCTGGGCCATGAGATGGCAGCGCCATTCAAGATGCACACGTATCTAGAGGTGGATTTGCTGTCATTGAGATTTCCTCCCCAATCAGCGTCGGTGTAGCACTTCAGGCGAAGGGGTTCCGTTCCTTCTTGGCCTTCAAGGACGAGGCCCATGTGAGGTGTCTTCTGCAGGTAGCGCAAGATGCGCTTGACTGCCTGCCAATGTTGTGGCCCAGGGTTGGCCACGAATCTGCTCACTTGTCCCACAGCATAGCAGATGTCCGGACAATTCCCTACCATGGCATACATGATGCTACCCATGGCGGACTGGTACGGGATGTCTTGCATCTCCCTTTGTTCTACTTTGTTGCCTGGCGACATGGAGGCCTTCAGCTTTGTATCGGTCATCATTGGGGTGCTGACAGGTTTGTAGTCTTCCATGTGGTAGCGCTTCAGTACCTCACCGATGTATTTGATTTGGTTGAGTTCAATGGTGCCTGCTACTTGGTTGCAGTGGATGACAATTCCGAGGTAGTACTCGAGAGGAACCATGTCCTTCATCTTGAACCTTTTGCTGAGGTCAGACTTCAGCTCATCCAACAGCTCAACTGAAGATGAGCAGATGATAAGATCATCCACGTAGAGCGCAACCAGCATCAGCCCTCTCCCATCATCGCGCACGTACATGCTCGGGACATTCTGGTAATGCGCGAAGGAGAGGCCGGTCATGAAACCGTCCATCTCTTTGTACCACATCCTTGGGGCCTGCTTCAGCTCGTAGAGGGCTTTCACCAACTTGCACACCTTGCCCTGAGGAGCTTTGACTCCTTCTTGCACCTCCATCAGCACTTCCTTGTTGAGCTTCCCATAAAGGAAAGCTGTCTTGACGTCCATCTAGTGTATCTCCAGGTTCTTTGCGGCTGCAATGCCAAGGAGAGAGCGGATGGAGGCAAAGGTCACGACGGGCGCGGACGTTCCATCGTACTCAGAGCACGGGCGTTGAGAGAACCCCTTAGCCACTACCCTTACCTTGAACTTGTCGATGCTACCATCTTGCTTCTCCTTCAGTCGGAGGACCCACTTGGATCCCACCACGTGGGCCTTGTCGGGTCTATCCACCAACACCCACGTGTCGTTCTCGGCAATGAACGCAAGCTCGCTGTCCACTTCCTCCTTCCGCTTGGCCGCATCTAGGCCATTCATCGCCTCAGCCACTGTGGATGGCTCTCCCTAAACCATACATGACCAGTTAAGGACGGTCCAATCATCCGCATACAGCAAAGGTGCTTTCTTTGGTCGCAATCTGCGCCAGAGTGCTGGTGCAGCTTCTTTCTTTGGTGCTCGTGCTTCCATAGGTGGTGGTTTGTCGTCGTCGTCGTCGTCGTTAGAAGATTCGTCAGACTCCAAGTCAGACTCGGAAGCCCCGGACGCCTCGGTATTCGCGTCCATGTATGATGTTGCGTCATCCTCCGCAGCTATTCTCCCATTCCCACCATCTGTTGGCAAAGCGAGCCAGTTTTTGGGTGCTTGGTCGTCGGACTCAAGCAACACTATTGAATCTCACGCTTTGGGAGCGAGGTTCGGGTCCAACAGCTTTCCCTTTTCAAGGGTGCGTTTGTCAAACACAATGTCCCGGCTCCTCACGAGCTTGCCTGCTGCCTGGTCCCAAAGCCGATAGGCTTTGTGTGATGTGTCGTACCCAACCATGATGCACTTCCTGGAACGTGCGTCCAGCTTGCCTCCACCTTCTCCCGACTGGATCTTCACCCATGCAGTTGACCCAAACTGTTGGAGTAATGCTCCTCACCATGGAGGGAGTGACTCCAAAAAGGAACACCAAAAAGACAAGCCAAGGTGGCTTAGTGGTTAATGGTGTCCACCTCTAGAGGCAGGGGCCCAGGTTCAAGTCCCACAAGGTGAAATTTTGCCCTGCCTCAAGGGAGATGGAAAATAGATGCTAGGAAGCTAGCTCAAACTCTAGAATTCCTCCTTAAGTTTCTAGAAGGCCAGGTGAGGGTCCAGGAAGGTGGTACACCTTCTAGAAGGGGTGACTTGTCCTACAAGGCATCTAGAAGTGTCTTGGTCTTCTGGACACCTTCCCTCCTACTAGAAGCAAGCTGAGGAATCTAGGAAGGGGCAGAAGCTTCTAGAGGAGGGAAGGGATGCCTTCCTAGGTGGGAAAAAGGACAGCCTACCAAGGGACACTCTAGAAGCCATAGAATCTGCTAGGAAGCT
>SZWC01011693.1:61126-76229 GCA_023375785.1 Penium margaritaceum
ACCCCCCCCCCCCCCCCCCGCCGATGATTGCCTAAGGCGATGGTGCCATCGTGAGAGAACGGATCCCGGGTCGTCCCACCTTCTAAAAAGGGATAGAGCTTAATCCTGTTGGGGCTCGAGGGTCTTGCCCAACATGGACAGAGTTGTTCCTCGTCCCCTTTTTTGCCACGTGCGAGTACCCTACCTGAAGAAGCCGATGAAGCCGATGGAGTAGATTGGAGCCGTCCGATCTTCGTGTACCTGTTGTACCTGTGCGCCCTGCAAGACCACACGCTAGTCAGTCTTGGAAGCGTGCCTTAGAGCCAAAAGTGTGGGCCCATAACCCTTTGTCAATGCACCGGATAGCAACGTCCTAGAAAACGGGTCCCGACATGGGAGGCCGCCAACCGCTCTTGGTATTGCAACCGAGATAACACATCACCCTCGAACGAGGGATCTACACTTTAGGTTTGTTTGGTTTGCAACCTCACAAAGTCCGCATGTTGGTCTTTAGTGTTGACCTTTGGTTGGACACTCTGTGAGGAGTCTCAAAGGCAAGAACTATAAATGGATGCATGCAAGGGACATGCTTTAATACTTGCACAGCTTTGCTAAAGCTTCTGCCTGTAGTTGCTCCACTGGATCCAACCTCAACCTAGAGTCCTACTTGGCGCGTCCTTAGAGCGCCAAGTGTCATCCTCAAGGCAGGCTCTAGTAAGCTTCCTAGAAGCTTCCTGTCCGAGTTCTGGCCACAAAGAAAATTGCGACCGTCGTGGGGTTTGGACCCGCGACCTCTAGTTTGAGACTCCGTTGCCTAATCCACCAAGCCAAAAATGTATAGTTCCTATGATGGGCCACAGGGGAGATATGCATTATGTGCGGTGCATTCCTGGCCCATCTCAGAATAGACCAAGGGGACATACTCCATAGAGAAGTGCATGCCTTGTCTGTATGTAAAGCTAGCGTGGACAAGATGCATACTATTTCAACACTTTGCGACTCGGGGACGCAATAAGCAGGTCATCGATGTACACGAGGATGGCGGCAAAGGGCGCCGACCGTGGAATGACAAAGAGGGAGGGATCCACCTTGCTCCGGCGATATCCCCCCTTCTCCAGGATGGAGGAAATCTCTTGGTTCCAACACCGTGGTGACTGCTTGAGGCCATAGAGGGCCTTTTGCAATCTCCAAACACGATCAGTGTCATCAGAGAACCCTGGAGGCCGCACCATGTAAATCTCCTAATCAAGCCAACTGTGCAAAAAGGCATTTTTTACATCCATCTTCTCGAGTCCCCAGTCATGGTGTGCGACCGACAAGTCTCAAGAGGGCTCGAACAATGGTGTAATGTCCGACGGGAGCAAAAGTCTCTTCAAAGTCAATGCTGGGACTTGAAAAAACCCATTTGCTGTAATTCGTGTTGGCTCTAGTGGGTGTGGAGGCTCCCTCAAGGATGCCTAGCTCTCACTAAAGCACGCTTCCAGTGTTTTGTCAGCGAAAAGACACCAATGGTGAAGATTGTGGAGCACAAGGATCACGGATGTATGTGTGCAGAACACGTTGCATTCAGTAGATCTGAATTGAAACACATTTTTTTTTCTTAGCATGATGAGTTTACATCAGATCCTTATAGCCTGTGATTGAAGCTTTGTAACGCATCCAAGCATGTCCAAATTGGAGCAGTAGAGCCCCTGCTACGGCCATCGAAGCAACCCCAGGTGCAGCCGCCCACCTGGCCTTGCTCTCTAGGCAACAGGAGGCGCTTCGACGATGACTCGTCGAAGCACCTTTCCTTACCCAGAAGTCAAGGAGAAGTTCATCCTACTCAAGGAGGTCCTTATGATTACCTCATTCACGCCCCTGGTGCATTTGGAGCCCATTAGGAACGAACTTGGATCACTTGCGGTGGATTATCCTGCCACCCATGGCGGGTACCAACACCACTTGCTCAACACCCGATTTTTGTGCTAGGCTAACTTTCTAAATACTCACTCAAATCGAGCGATTCAAAGCTCGATCCTGCATGAAAAAATCCAAAAAATTCAAATCTAAGGTAAGATTAGGTTTTTATCCACTCCTCCGTGGTCGAACCAGGGAGTACGATCAATGGCACTCATGGCAAGGGGCACACCATGTCAACAAGTCGGGCCTTGTACTTGTCAAGCTCGCCGTTAGGCTTGTACTTACGACGAAAGACCCAGCGGGCATCGATCGCCTTGCGGCCTGGAGGGGGGTCGACCTACTCATATACGGTGTGGTCATCCACAGCTATCAGCTTGTCCTGCATGGCAGCCTCCCACTACTGGGAGTCGGGGCTGCCCATGCCTAGTGAACAACGGTCGGGTTGGGCGATGTCAACGGGGAGACAACGGTTGCATTGCACTCGGCAATGCTCCCAAGGATGGCGTCTTCGAGCGCATGCTCGTGCTCGGACGTGAGCAGTGTGCACCCAAGAATAGAACTAGGGTGAACAACCCTCGTGGCTAGGCCCAGGGCATCCATACTAGTCGGCGGTGCTGGGGACTGGGGACTGCCGAGACAAGGCCTGCGAAGGTTGGACAGAGGACGTTGCAGCACTGGAGGAGCGAGAAGGAAGCGCGCGGAGGCGTCCGCCGCGAACAAAAGGTTCGATGGGTGTAGGACCGGAAGGAGCACTAGGTAGACTCGGCACGATGGGAGTGCTTGGACTAGATGGGGACGTAGCGGAATGTGCAAGAGAGACGGACTCACACGGGACAGATGAGGATACCGAACAGGATGATGAAGCTCCAAGCGAGCTAGACGACACCAACTGGGGGGTGTCAGAAGACGGTGGAGTCGTAGTGCCGGCCGTTGGAGAACGCTCGGAGGATGAATGCTGCTGAGACGGGATAGCAAGAGGAACGGTAGGGGTAGATGGGATTATGAGCCCGACCTCCCCCTGCAACCGAGAGAGCTGGAGCAGGGATGCAGTGGGTGAGTGACAATCAAGGTCACGTAGGAAACACAGACTTGAAGAACAAGGCATTCCGAGACTCAATGACGTGCTGGAGCTCTGAGTCCCAGAAGCGTGAGGCTTTGGATTGGGACAAGATGCCCAAGAAGGGAAAGAGACGTCCACGTGGGGAGAGTTGCCCGCCGCGGAGGTCCTCGAGGAGCCAGACAGACGCAATACTACCCAAGACGCGAGCCAGACGGAGGTCAGCACGAGAGCCGTACCGACGCTCAAAGGGGGTAACGGTACGGGGAAGAGGACCGTGAGGGACACAATTCCACACCCATGTCATATAGGTCATGGTCTCAAAGGCAAAGAGATGGGAGAGCCCAGACTCAGACAGAAGGGTGCGGATGCCATCGGCAAGGGACCGATTCCAGCACTCAGAAACATTGTTTTGCAGAGGTGTGTAGGGAGCAGAGGTCTCCAGACGCACCCCCTAGGACTCAAGGAACCGGGCAGTGGATCTAAGGAACTCACCGCCACAATTACTGCGAAAGACCCGTAGCGATCGCTGACACGCTCGTTTAGCCTGAACGAGCCATGACGTAATGACCNCAGACAGAAGGGTGCGGATGCCATCGGCAAGGGACCGATTGCAGCACTCAGAAACATTGTTTTGCAGAGGTGTGTAGGGAGCAGAGGTCTCCAGACGCACCCCCTAGGACTCAAGGAACCGGGCAGTGGATCTAAGGAACTCACCGCCACAATTACTGCGAAAGACCCGTAGCGATCGCTGACACGCTCGTTTAGCCTGAACGAGCCATGACGTAATGACCAAAACAACATCACTCTTCTGACGAAGAGCGAAGATCCAGCAAAAGCGGTAAGAATCGTCAGAAAGACACAGAACATAACGCCCGACCCCCTCCAAGAAAGTCATGGGGAAGAACACCTATGACATTGGCATGAACAAGATCAAGAGGGTGAGCAGACTAGGAGTCAGAAGAAGCAAAGAGAGAACGATGCATTTTGCCTTGGGCACAGTCCAGGCAGTCAAAGGGACATGGCATAGGAAAGGTGGACGGGGACAAGCCAACAGCGGGCTGAAGCCGGAGCATGGTAGTGATAGCATCAGTGTGCACATGCCCAAGACAGCGATGCAAGAGCTGGATATCAGCAGGAGAAAGGGAAGGCGCGACATGAGCAAGAGACAAGCCAACAGTGGGTACAGAGGGGGCATGAAGTGGGACACAATACAACTTGTCGCACTTAACCTCCCGCAAGACGACGCAACCAGAGGAGCGAAGAAGGATAGTGCCTACACCCTGATTGGCTGAGAAATCCATGCCCTGTTCATCGAGGGACGTCAGCGACAGCAGGCTGAGTTCCAAAGAAGGCACAAATAGAATGTCAGGCCAAATAGCATGCCACTGGGACCGAAAAACAGACAACACCAATGCCTTGGACAGGAATTAACTGGCAAGAACCAGTGTGCACAAAGCAAACAGAGCTGACAGGATCCAATGAGACAAAGGCAGACCAAACAGAGGCCATGTGATGGGTGGCTCCGGAGTCGACGACCCAGAAGCCACCAGAGACACGAACATGGGGAAGTACGCCACACGTGGTGATAGTGCCAACAGAGGGCGGGGATGAGGCACAGGCAACAAGAGAACGAGGGTGAAAGATAGACTACCAGTGCTCGACCCACGGAACGGACGCGGCCGGCAACCCAAGGATGTGACCGGGGGATTCCCACGGAGGACAGCGCCAATCTGACATGCAAGACCTCTGGCCAATAGAGACACACTCTCACCTCCCTGATCGCAAAGGTGAAGACGCTGGAGGAGAGACTGTTCCAGCTGGCGCCCACCGTTGATGGAGGCTACAGACGATGGAGCAGGCGCGCTCAAGGGAGGAGCAAAGCACAGAGGAGGGACGTAGGCCGAGGAAGGTGAGCCTGCAAAGGCGCGCGTTCCATAGGACGGTGGCCAGCCCCAATGATAGAGGGTGGGCGAATGGACGTCGGTGACAGTGGCAGTGGAGTAGGCATGGGCTGGCAGACAAACCGGTAGACAAAGTAGAGCTGGAGCTGGAGCTGATAGTGGAAGAAGAGGACCCGCTGGTGCGCGCCCAATGAGGTACAGTTCCAGCACACCACCTCACTCGGAACACGAGGCGACGCAGCAGTTTTACCCTTCCCCCTGCCTTGCCCATGACCTCGTCCACGTCCACGGCCCTGGGGGGCAAGAGTTGTGGCCATAGAGGTAGAAGAGGAAGAAGAAGAGGATGGAGACGAGGTTGATGCGGCAGTGGAGGAAGAAGAGGAGGTGGTAGTGGAGACGGCGGCCACCCCCGTGACTGTAGTGCGATGAAGGCGCTTGTTTTGGAGGCTCGTCCACCAGGCCGCAAGCCTTTTAGCGACAAAGTCCTAGAGGGCACAGCGTCGGGAGGGGACTTCTGTGGAACAGGCTGGGAGGCAAGGCGCTGCAGCTCGTCTGCTTTGACATCACAAAGAAGGTCAGACAGCTCGAGGATCAAACCGTTGACCATGGTGTGCAGAGCTGACCTGGGGCGGCCTCACCAAGCTCGCGAAGCAACTTGGACCCGCGTGCCCAATAGGCGTCGGCCAACTCGTCCACACACATTAAGAGTGTGTTGAATCGAACGATGAGAGCGCTCCGAGCTGCTTGACCTGTGACTGTCGTGTGCCGACAGAGCATGGTGTATGCATAGACTCAGCCAGCCAGATGCTAAACAGCCGGGTCAACATTGTAAGTGCCAACATCGTGGACGAGTGTCTCAAGGGCAGCAACAATGAGGGCGCGGACAGCGCGAGCAGAATCGTCAGCAATAGGGGTAAAGGAAGGTGTGGCAGGGAAATAGTATTCCCACAGACGATCTTCCTGAGCCCATGTACTAAAGCGGGTCTCCGATGAAGAGAAGACAAGTCCAGCAGAAAGGATAGGAGGCTGGGAGAAGAAGTCATGGTGGCGGGAGACAGCGGCAGGAGTGACAGCAAATGGGGTGACAACGGGGTTTGCGGCAAGAGGGTTAGCACCAGGTGGGGTGGAAGAGACACCGGCACCGGTGCTAGCAGAGGAGCCAGCTGACAAGACAGAGGTAGCAGGCAGCCGCTTGAGCACAATCGCAGCCACCTCATCTGCAAAGGCGGCACGATTGTCATTGGCAAATTTGAGATGCTCTTCAGCCTCATGCTAAGTCTCCCGAGAGAGGCTCAGCTGGCACTGAAGGTCTCCTATAACCGACTCGTCGTCACCAGGCATGGTGACGACTAATGGACCTTATAGAGAAAACTTCCGCAGAGTTTCCCCCGCCTGAGTGGGCGTGGGAAAACTGGGAATACCTTAGGCATGGTGGATATGTGCTGCAAGACAGCCCAACCCAAGTCACATAGACAAGCCACCACAGAGAAAAGAGACAGAGGGCAGGAAAAGGGAGATGCAGACCAGGAGACCTCACAAGGCGTGTAAGGGGCTACGTGAAAGAGCAAGGATAGGCGGGGCAATAAAAGCAGCTGCAGCGGAGAGCACAGAGACGCAAGACGCAACCAGCACAATCAGTGCCAGGAAACCTGTGGTGAAGGCGGCGCCAACAGTGGGAAGGACGCCCCTGTAGTTACGGCCGCTATGACGAGGGTGGTGATGTCAGAGGGTGCAGATGCGAATGCTACAACAGCGACGACTGTGGAAGTGTGAATGGCCGCAGCTGCAGTGGATAAGACAGAGGGTGAAGATGATGTTGCGGAAGCCACAGCTGATACGACTGCCGCCAGCTGTGTCCCAATTCCTGTAGCTACCGCAGTCGATGGTCCAACTACAACAACCGCCTCACTGTAGGACTCAGTGGCGCAGGCAGCTGATGTTGATGCGGGGGCGCGTGCTGCTCAAGCTGCGGCGACAAATGTGGCAACTGCTGTAGTTGTCGCGTCTATCACGGCGGACGCGGTACATGTGAATTTGTGAGCGAGCTCTACCGCATCCCGACGCCGAGTGCAGCGACGCAGCAGCGGCGTTCTGCGGCTACTCAATCCTCCCAGAGGCACCAAGGGAAGGAGGGCTTACCGAGCTTTGTCGCGATGTCACCGGTGAAGGCAGGGGCTGACGCGCCGGTCGTTCCTCGTGGTGGTCGCCGCGCGAAGCCGCACCCGGCACATCTGAGAAAGCCATCTTGGCGTGCACCACCACGGTGGTGCGTGCGCGGCAGTCTCCACCACTGCTCCCGATAGGGTGCTGCTGGGAATCCGCAATCACCATTGCACCATGCGTGGTAGTGCAACTACAGAACTGCTCGCGGCAGTCACTAGCGGCTACTGCGAAGACGCACAGCAGTGCGGCTGTTGCTGAGGTTGGCAACATTGCTATTGTGCAAAGGACTGTGGTACGACAGTGTGCGTGCTAGTACTACAATGCTACTGCAAGGCGCCGATGCTGTTGTTGCTACGCAGAGGACTATGGCACGGTAGGATGAGTGTAGCTGCTGCAATGCTGTTTGCTGCTGCTCAAGCCATGGGTTGAGGGCGGATCTAGAGTTCACTGCAATCCGAGCCTGCAGGAGCAGGGCTGCAAAGGTGTAGCCCGCGGGTGGCACTCCGCCGAGCACGTCGGTCCACCTTGGGTGGGTGGCAATCCGTCAAGCACGGCAGTCCACCTAGCGTGGGTGGCAATCCACCAAGCACAGCGGTCCACCTAACGTGGGTGGCAATCCGCCAAGCACGGCGGCCCACCTAACGGTTCTCAGTTGGGTCCTCCACAAATGCGAGGATCCTTCCTAGTGCTGCCTAAAGGAGAGACTCGAGCAGCGTGTGGGAGCAAGGCTAGTGTGCGGCAGTGAGATGGCTGACGTGCGACGACGACAGGGTCTACCGCGAAGTCATCCCAGAATCGAAGGGTGGCACTTCAATGCGTCGTCCGACTTCCACGTTGTTCTGATACTAGTAAGCTACTGTGCCAAAAAAGCAAGTAGTAGCTGGGCTAGTGCAAGGAAGACACCAAGCGATGATGGGCAGAATCCATGGGCACTTTGTGTGGAAGTGCGTGTTGTGCTTTGTGCCGTTCCTGTACAGTTTACTGTGACCACTCGGCCATGTCCATACTCGTGCAGATCCCTGAGGCAGGCGGCCCTGGTGACACCGGCGCAACGACAGGCGGCGGACTACCAGCTGGGAGCTGATCGACCACCGTTCCCGAGACCCAGATGCCACCGGGACTCTTTGCTGTGTCTTCTACGTCTTGTAGGCGTCTTTCGGCGGACTGGCCATGAGGCCTATTTGCATGTTTTTGCATTGTATGCTCACTGTCTGCCGATGAAGGCACACAAGCGACCCCGAGGGGAGACCTTGGACCCTTGTTTGTCCTCGGTGTACCACACGGAGGCCAGGGAATCCCAGACGCGAGCAAGACTCGGTGTGGAGCCGCTTTGCGGTGGCGCGCAGCAGCTGGACGGAAGCTGCTGCGCAGCTTCCGCGGAGCTGCCGCGCGCCACCGCGAAGCGGCTCCACACTCGCGCAGAACCGAAACCAAAAAAAAAGAGAAGAAAATGAGGGTACGAGCTGATGTCAGCATTGTTGATTGCTGACGTCATCAGGTCGTGCTGACGTCAGCAACCACTTGCTGACATCAGCATTACACTTAGCCAAATTTTCACCCGGGAAGTCAGAAGTTGCCAGCCTTTCAACTCCTCGAGCAACGCAGACGGTTTTGAAATCCGACAAACTTGACCTGTCGTCCCATAGTGAGCGGCGACATGAGTTCGCCCGACGACAAGGACAAGGGGTCAGGTGATCCCTCCTCCTCTTCTTCAAGGGTATTGAGCCCTCGCTCGCAGGCCATTACGGACCAGCGCAGCCAGCAGGATGAGCTGCGTCGTCTGCAGCGAGAGCAGACGAACACGATCCGCACCTTGACTGAGCTTTTGCGTGCTCAGTCCACGGCTCCTTCTCGGATTTCTAAGGGAGCTGCCAGCGCTGCGGCCTGTACTCAGCACTCGGCCCAGGTGCCCGTGACAGGCGCTCCGCCTGCTTCACCTCTTGCTGTGGTTTCTCCACCACCTGCTGACCTCCTTGATGATGAGCCATTCATGCCAGGCTTCAAGGATGACTCCCAAGAGCAGGAGATTCGCCTTTTACAAGAGCGTCTCCGTCAGCTGCAGACGGGTACCCGACCTCCACCCGTGTCCCTGATATGATCGTCACCTGACTTCCCCGGTGATCACCCTCTCCCAGGAGTTTTTCCCGTCTCTCGCCCTCCTCAGCCTGCGGTTGCTCTCCCCACGGAGCGGCAGCCAAAGGACTTTGAGGCACCACCTCCACGGTACATCAGCGAGGATGGCTTCGACTGCTGGGAGATCCTGTTTCAGGTGTGGGCCACTTCCGAGGGAGTGTGGCCTTACTACCACAGCCCATACCAGTCTACNACCCGACCTCCACCCGTGTCCCTGATATGATCGTCACCTGACTTCCCCGGTGATCACCCTCTCCCAGGAGTTTTTCCCGTCTCTCGCCCTCCTCAGCCTGCGGTTGCTCTCCCCACGGAGCGGCAGCCAAAGGACTTTGAGGCACCACCTCCACGGTATATCAGCGAGGATGGCTTCGACTGCTCGGAGATCTTGTTTCAGGTGTGGGCCACTTCCGAGGAAGTGTGGCCTTACTACCACAGCCCATACCAGTCTACAGATCCAGCACAGGCACTGACAGCAGCCCGGACCATGCGCGTACTTCTCCATGCCACGCGAGACTCTCGTCGATTTTCGCCCCTTCCTCGGCGAGGCTGGCACAGGCACCGGATCCAATCCTCGTGGAGGCTGGGATCTGGCGTTGTCCCTACTGGTCGCAGAGACGCACGCCACGCATGCGTCACACATTCGTGCTTTCCACTCGCTCCGTCAGGGGCCAGCGGAGCCTGCGGCGGATTATTGGCGATGCGCCATGCGTATCTTCACACGTCTGGGGACCTCAGGGGGCACACAGCTGTGGGCGCTTCGGACGATCATGCTCAGAGTTTGCATGGAGTACACCGACATCTTCACACGGTACAGCGACGCTGCCCTCGAGCCTTTTTCAGCCACGCTGCAGCTGCTCCCTTGGGCGCATTAGCTTTTCCTCCAGGTGACATCGGCCCGCAAGGCAGCAGTAGCGCATCAGGAGACTTCCCTCGTTGTAGCAGTCATCGCATCACCACCATCTTCCCTCCTGCAATCACCCTCATCCACCTCCATCACTACCTCATCTTCCTCCTCCTCTTCGACCCCGTCTACACCCACGCAGACGTAGGGCATTGCACCAGCTGCCCAGGGGAAGATGAAGAATAGGAAGCGCGGATCAGGTCAGCAGCAGCCGTCATCCAGTGGTAGCAGTGGCCATTCCGTGCACTGCTATAACTGTGGAGGCACCCATCGCTACACCGAGTGCCAGCAGCCGCTTGACTGGGCACGCATCACTCATGGGCTTTAGGCTGCCCATGCTTCTCGCACCGCGTCGGGCACGTCGCCCACACACTCCTCTGGACGCGCGCCGACCACGACTGCAGCTGTTCCTGCGTCCTCACCTGCGAGCAGCGGTGATCCAGACCCACGTGACCGCACCATCGCCGAGCTTCTTCATCTTCTGGCGCTTCGTTTTTATGGAGGTGCGAGTGTGTTGTCATCGTCGAGTGGGTCACAGACTGCTTGTTCGTCCGTCCTCGTGACTCGTGATGACACGTGTTGGGGAGCACAGTCTCCATGTGATGATGATGGGCCTGACTGCACTTACTGGATTCATGAGTCTCACCTCCGTGATGTACGTCGTTCCTTCCCATAGATGGCTCAGCGTCCCTCTGATGTCGAGTGTTCCATTGCTCGCTGTACAGTGACGTCCACCAGTCGTGACTCTAGTGGCACTTGGATCATCGATTCCGGTGCCACCCATCACATGACGTGTCGTCGTAGTGACTTTGTGGTACTTGGTCCTGTCACGACTTTCCGTTCTATTCGTAGAGGCTCTGGTCAGTCCTTGCCGGTCCACAGTGTTGGGGTTGTATGCTTTGATGGTCCGTCTGGCCCCCTGTATCTCTCTGACGTGCTATTTGTGCCTGATCTTGAGATCAGTCTGTTGTCTGTGCGTGCCTGCACTCTGATGGGTCTCTCCGTTGAGCATACCGCTGATTCGGCGATTATGACTCCTCTTGACACCCGTATCATTGTCCTGCGTGCTTCAGTTATAGATGATTTGTATCGCATTGCTCGGCCCTCCTCCCCTTGCTCTCCCTCCTCCCCTGGTCGTGTTTTTGTCACTGGTGTTCTATCCCCGGAACACCAGCGGTTGCTTCACTGTCGTCTGTGTCACATGGGCTCCGACACTGTGTCGAAGCTCATTCAGACGCAGCCTGCTCTCGGTCTTGACGTGGCTTCTTTCGAGAAGCCACCCAAGACCGACTGTATTTCTTGCGCTCAGGGAAAGATGCACCGGTGCACTTACCCTGATTCGTGTTCCCGAGCACTGAGGCCTCTCGAGTTGGTCCACTCAGACGTGCTCGGTCCTCTCCCGGTCGAGTCCCTGTCCGAGAGGGGCCGGTATGTTCTGATGCTGACTGATGACTTCACCCGGATGCGGTGGGTCTACAGTCTACGTCAGAAGAGTGACGCCGCCCTCGCGGTCCGCCACACGCTACATACGTTTCGCTCGGATCCCGGTGGCGAGTTCCTCAGTGAGATGGACTCCTTCTTTGCTGAGCACGGCATTTTTCACCAGGTCTCCGCTCCTGCTACCCCACAGCAAAACGGTGTATCTGGGCGCTCGAACCGCACCATAGAGGATGCGGTTCGTGCCATGCCATCTGAGTGCGGTCTCCCGGAGTCCTTCGCCTTCGAAGGCTTTGCCTACATGACCTGGGTCTGGAACCGACTCCCGTATGGTCCACTTCCGGATCATGTTACACCGTACGAGCTCTGGTTTGGCCACCGTGTTGATCTTCGTCTTCCTCGCGTTTGGGGTTCCCTGGCCTCCGTGTGGTACACCGAGGACCAGCAGGGGTCCAAGGTCTCCCCTCGGGATCGCTTGTGTGCCTTCATCGGCATCTCCCCGCGGTCGAAGGCCTGGCGTTTTTGGGACCCCAGTCGTCGTCGTGTCATTGAGTCCCGTGACGCGCTGTTTTTTGAGTCACTCACATACCATGATCTGACTTCGATCACAGCCATCTCTGCCGCTCATGTCCCTTCCTGTGAGGGTCCTCGGCGGATGGGGGAGACTTCTCCGCCAGCGACCGTTCCTCGTCAGGCTGATGTGTCCGCTCGAGTCCCCTCTCGGTCTCCAGCACTTGATGATCCGGCTATCATTGCCGTTGGTCCAAAGATCCCGCCTGTTCAGCCTGTTTCACACCCTACAGGTACTGCTGCTCTCACGCCTCCTCCTGCACCATCACTTGTGTCTACTAGCACCCCTGCTCCTGCGTCTGACCCAGTCCAACCCACTCCTGTCCCTACGTCGGCTGACACTCCTGTCTCAGTGTCCGGGCCAGCCTTGCCCGCTGTCACACCCAGCTCTGTGTCCCCCACACACGCATCTCCTCGCACGGCATCTCCGGCTGCCTCGTCTCAGCCCTCACCAGCTGTGGTCGTACCTGTCCCCGTGGCCGTACCTGTTCCTGAGCCAGAGGTAATCCCCTCGACCTCCGGTTACTCCCGTGAGCCCGGTGGTCGCCTTCGACCACTGGATTCCGGAGCTCAGCGAGCGTCGGGTNNNNGTACCGCTGCTCTCACGCCTCCTCCTCCATCAACACCTCTGTCTACTGGCACCGTTGCTCCGGCGTCTGACCCAGTCCAACCCACTCCTGTCCCTACGTCGGCTGACACTCCTGTCTCAGTGTCCGGGCCAGCCTTGCCCGCTGTCACACCCAGCTCTGTGTCCCCCACACACGCATCTCCTCGCACGGCATCTCCGGCTGCCTCGTCTCAGCCCTCACCAGCTGTGGTCGTACCTGTCCCCGTGGCCGTACCTGTTCCTGAGCCAGAGGTAATCCCCTCGACCTCCGGTTACTCCCGTGAGCCCGGTGGTCGCCTTCGACCACGGGATTCCAAAGCTCAGCGAGCGTCAGGTCCTGGACCCTGGCGTTCCTCTCGTAGCATCGCGAGCGGTGATCCAGGCACAAAGGCCTTAGGCCTTAGCGTCCACACTAAGCTTTCAGAGGTACACCCAGCGTGCCCCATAGGGCACGACCTGGTCACTCGCGAGTTCTATATCGCCTGTGACGCAACAGCTGATCTCGTGGCCGTCAGGCCTGACACTGAGGCGTGTGCACTTGCCACGCAAAGTTCCCCCTCTATGGCGCCTGACCCGGACACATTGAGGGAGGCTTTCTCATCGCAGGATGCTGATGCCTGGCGAGCTGCTTACGAGGATGAGCTTCGCGCTATCCAAGAGCACAGAGTCTACGAGCTAGTCGACCTTCCCCCTGGGAGGAAGGCGATTCAGGTCAAGTGGGTCTTTCACAAGAAAGTGAAGCCGGATGGCTCACTGGAACGCTACAAGGCCCGCTTGGTCGTCAAGGGGTTCTCTCAGATTGAGGGAGTTGATTACACTGACACCTTTGCCCCTGTCGGCCGCATGACCTCAGCTCGAGCTCTGTTTGGTGTAGTGGCTCAGCATGACTGGGAACTACACCAGATGCCTGTGAACAACATGTTCCTCCATGGCTCTCTGGATGAGGAGATCTTCGTGGCTCAGCCACCAGGCTTTGAGGATTGTGACAAGGTCTGGCGCTTGCGCAAGTCCTTGTACGGCCTCAAGCAGTCTCCACGGTGTTAGAACCGGGAGATCACTGGCACCTTGACTCGCGCAGGATACGTACAGAGCGAGGCAGACCCCTCGCTCTTCATCCTTCCCACACCCGAGCGGTTCACCGCCATCCTGGTCTATATTGATGACCTTCTGATTGCGTCTCCATCCCTGGAGGTCGTGAAGGAGGCCAAGGCTGTCCCGTAGACTGCCTTCAGGATGAAGGACCTCGGTCCTGCATCGGTGTTTCTTGGTATGGAGATCGTGCGAGATCGCAGACATGGAACAATGTTGCTGCATCAGGCCCGATACGCACGAGTCGTGGGGGAGCATTTTAGCGACCTCCTTGGGGCACTGCCCATCGCTTCCACACCCCTCACACCTGATAGGCAGGATGCCTTGAAGGTGGATGACCCTACACAGCTGGGGGAGACAGTGGACGTGACCTTGTACGTCCGTCTCATCGGATCTCCGATGTACTTCGTCACTACCACGCGTCCCGACATCGCGTTCACCGTCAACCTCCTCACTCAATTCTCGCAGGCTCCACGTGCGAGAGCTATTCACGCGGTTGTGCGAGTGGTACGGTAGGTGGTCTCCACGCCGTATCTTGGACTCTGCTTTCGTCGGCAAGGATCATTGGTCCTTGACGGCTATACTGACAGCGACTGGACTTGGAGCCCTGATGGGCGCAATTGTACTGGCTACGTGTTTCTGCTCGGTGGTACCGCTTTGTCTTGGCGAAGCGGGAAGCAGGGCTCCATCGCACGTAGCTCGTCGGAGGCAGAGTACGTGGCTTTGGGCACAGGGGCTGTTGGTTTTTGCACATCTCTCATTGTGCTCTGTTGTGTCCTCCCGGCTTGTGTACATCGGCGTGCAGATGACTGACGGCGAGACGCGACGCTGATGGAGTGTTGTCCGGTGGAGCCGACGCACGCTGAGGTCTTCTCGTAGTTCGCTGGAGCCTCCTCTCTCAGGCGACGCGCTCAGCTCCATCGGCAGGCCTCCTCGGCGGTCGTGCTGCCGGCGGTCATTGACACCGCATTTGCTGCTTGCATGCGTCCAGCGCGTCCTATTGCGTCTGTGTCGTCATGCACTGCCTAGGGTCCCAGTTGCATGTTGCATGGCCCTGTTCGGCAGCACAAACCATTGTGGGCATTATCTGGGTTTAGGCTGCCATAACTCCTCGCTACTATTTTTCTAGCAGATTCTGACCGCACGGCTGCGTTCGCAGCGGCGGTATTATGGTATGGTCCAGTTTTCAGGCAAAACGGACGACGCCCGGGTTTTGGGCTGTCGGCTGTCTGGCAGGCCTCACCGAGAAAACCTGCCAGCCTGAACTGAGCTATTTTCTGATTGGCTGTTGAACTGAGTAACAAGCTCTACAGAGCTGGGGGGGGCCTAGAACTTGGAGGGGTCTCCCATTGTTGTTCATT
>SZWC01011694.1:9056-32114 GCA_023375785.1 Penium margaritaceum
TGTCCATGAGAAGTTGCTCGGAACCTTTCAAACGTGGCTGCTGTTGGTGTGGCAATGTTGTTAGAACAGCAGATGAATTGGCATTCAATGCAGGTGCAAGAATAGCAAGGGTTAGGTTGGGGGAGACACGTCTAGTCTCATGAAATCCCGGGTACAACGAAACAAGACAATTGACTGGCACACAACATACATAGCTAACGTTGGGTGCCGGCCAGTGCGCATGCTGTTGTAGGTCAATTTGTTCCGAACCGGCTTGAGACCTTTGTTTTGCACCATGTGATCCTCCGTACGCACGAACCGAGCACAATGATTGCACACATAACCTCGTCTAGAATCGATGAATGGACACACAAGGCAAGAACATGCAAATCATGCCCATAATCAGACCACCAAGGAAACCCTAGAGGCTGTAGGAAAACCACACAGTGCCCTAGCATGTGTACGGCATGCTGTAGCAGCTATCTTGCAGCTGCGAATGGGTGAATTTCCACTCAACGGCATCCGTGTGGGAGGGATCTATACATGCGTGGATAGAGTCGAGTGGTCAGAGGAAGCTATACATAGGGATTAGAGCTACTCACATCAAATCACTCCCCCAATGACCCAACGGTATGCATGTCCACATGCATGTAGATGTGACACAGGTAAAGCAACAACATGCTCAACAATCCACGCGCGCACACCAAACTCAGCAAATCCCATACAAAGGACGAAGCCAGACATAATGAATAGCCACGTTGAACTTTTCACGCGCTCATGCCTTGATCAAGAAATCAACCCAATGAAGGTCCTTGCAAACCCAGACTATAAACATCACTTGCTGCTCCACCAAGTCACACACAAAGTAGTACGAAACAGTAATGTGCTTAGTGCGTGCATAAAACACACTAGAGTTCTCTACGATAGCAAGAGCAATCTGGTTGTCACAAGGCAGAAAGATGGAAGGCACGGACTCACGCAACTCACAAAACAAATGTTATGGCCACATCGCTTCCGCGGCCCTAGCCCCCAATGCAACGTACTCTTCCGTTGACGAGCTGCGCACAATGGAGTCTTCCTTGCCACTACGCCATGATACATCAGCGCTTCCATGCAGAAACACGTAGTTAGTCGACCTCTCGCCGTCAGGACGCGGAGCCCAATCGCAGTCTGTGCATCCATCAACCATTACTAAGCACTACCGGCATAAGCAGAGCACGAGGTATTGCATGGAGACCACATACAACAGCACTGGCACAGCCACATGCACGGCTCGAGCATGTAGGTAGTGTGAGAATAAAACGAGGAGGTTGATGGCAAAGGCGATGGCGAGCTAGTGGTCGTTGCCAAGCACATGAGAGAGCCAATGACGCGCAGGTACAAAGTCACCCCCACCTTTTACCCGAGCTATGCTGATTGATCCACCTTCTTTGGCATCCTACCCATCCAATACAGTGGGCATGGAGGCTATGGGAACTACAACCAGTAGTTCGGTGAATCACTCCCTCACATCTCGGTGTACATTCTGAAGCAAGAATATCCGCCCCCGGGTGATTATCAATGTCCATCCCAAGAAATTCAGTCGCGTGATTGATGTCCTTTCCCATGTGGGGAACCTGGAGGATTGCATGGGCCTCTATGGCCCCCATTGAGGAAGACGACATCAAGATGTCGTCAACATAGGCCATGAAGGTCGTGAAGTACTCAGCTACGCGTTAGAGGAAGAGGGACATATCGGCGAAACTCAGCACATAACCTGCGCGAGATAATGCTCCAATAATCATGTGGTTCCAGCACTTTGTTGATTGCTTCTGACTGTATAAGGCTCTGCGCAAGCGCCAGACCTTGTCACTGACCTCAAAGCCGGCGATTTCACCATGCACATCTTCTCCACTAGAATACCATAGAGGAAGACATTGTTAACATCCATTTTATGTAACTCTGCATCACACAGGAGTACCATGATCAATGAAGCACGAGCTATGGTCCCATTGTCAAGAGGTAAAAAGGTGTCAATAAAGTCAAAAACCTCAACCTGAGAAATCCCTTTTGCCATCAAGAGGTCCTTGTAGCGATCCACGGAGCCATATTGCTTCACCTTCTAGCAAGATACTTTTGGGAAAGAAGCCATCCGGCTCAGTTTGAGGTCCACAGGAGCAAGTTCCAGGAAACTACCAGATGCCTACTCCGATTGTCAATTGAACTTCACCATTGAAAACATCAGGTGGCAAAATGTCCACAGTTCAAGTTTGAGGCCGATCCAACGGTCGGATTGCGAGATATGAATTTTCAAAGTTTCCGGGACCAATGACCGCCCATATCTGGGTGACCATGGGCGATGGCTCCATGCCTTAGCCTAAGAAAAGGAAAAGGCAAGAGGTCCAGGGTCAAGACCTGATGGGAGAAATATCCAAAAAGGTCCTGGATTCTTGGGTTGCCTTGTCAGAGTGTGCTGACTAGGAGAAAGGTACCTCTCCTTACTTTTTAGGTAAGGTGAGATACTTGTGTGCTAGCCATGGACACATGGCGATTCTCCATGGGATTATGGGTTATGTGACCACTAGGAGTGTGCCATGAGAGCATTTTCTAGCTCTCTAGGTCGTGTGTGAGTGGTCAGCCTGATTGCTAGGTTGATTTCCTCTCTTGTGTGAGATTATAGACTCTAGTGTGTGAGCCTTGGCCTCCATGGCTACGTGGTGTGGCTTGTGAGAGGGCTGACTTGCCCAAGCTCTAGCTCTATATGTACTCCATCGTTTTGAGTGATTTAATAACCATTCTTCAGCACAAGTAATGCCCTTCCAGTCTCACATGTTTGCTGCTCCAAGGTTCCCTCTCTCCTCCAGTTCCAACACTTGGTATCAGAGCCAAGTTCTGCCACTTTCAGCCAACACAGGCCGTCACTTTGAGAGTGAAGGGTTAGGGTAAAACCTTCACCAAATTTGACGATCGACCACATAATCTTCAATTCGCAAGACAAGCTTTCTAACAAGCCCAAGATCGCGAAGATCCAACGGTCGGATTGAGAGTTATGCTCAAAACGAGGTCGGCCAGGGCTACAATCTTCTCTATGAGTAAGACTGTCGCCTAGTGATGACCATAACTCTCTTGTTTCTTTGTCAAGTTTAAGAAATAGCACATGCGAGTTGTAGTATTTTTTCTAAGCTTTCCATTGGTGCAAAAATATTTGCATTCCATCAATTCGTTTGGGAGGAACGCCGTTTACAAGCTGGCTGGTCTTAGTTGGAGTAGGAGCAGAAGCATACCCTGTTTTCAAGGGGGCATATCTTTCAAAATCCCGTCTTGATGACCCTGTTTTATGGGACGATCCGAAAGGTTTTGAGTTGAATGTTCTAGTGGTGGGCTCTGTTTTTAAACATTCCCAGTCTGCTGGCATTTGTTGTCTATTTTCTGTCAGATAGATTTCTGGCAGAAGCAGCAGCAGAAGCAGGGGTAGCGCCGCCACCCAAGGGCAGCGTTGAGCATCACCAAGGCTCAAAATGGCAGCAGCAGGTGTTGTGACAGCAGCCCAGCCTTTGGAGAGGCTGGAGGGATGCGCCAACTTCACGTTTTGGAAGATCCGTACTCGCCTTCTTTTGGAGGAGAGGGGCTTGTGGGAGGTGGTGAGCGGCGACGAGCCGGCTCCGGTTCCACAGGCAAAAGGCATCACCGCAGCGCAGGTGGTGGCAGGGAAGACACCACAAAGGGTGCAACTGATGCGGGTTCTTCTGCAGCTGTACCAGCGGCGTATGAGGAGTGGAAAAAGAAGGACAGGCCGGCCTACAGGTTGCTTGTCAACACTATCTCCAACCTGCATCTTCAGTACGTGAGTGACAAGGCTACTGCAAAAGAGGGATGGGACACGTTGTGCAAGAAGTAATAGAGCAATGATCCTGCATTCCTCATGCTTTAGGAGGAGAAGATGATGGTGTTGAAAATACAGGGTGGAGAAGGGATGGAGGCATACTTGGACAGGGTAAAGGAGCTAGCGAAGCAGCTGAATACGGCCGGCAACCCTGTGGAAGACACGAGCTTCGTCCTCCTCTTGCTGAGGGGACTCCCAACGAGCTATGACACGGTGCGAGAGACATTGGAGTGCCAGCCGACTCTCGACCTGGACTTCATCTGCACGCACCTGGTGCAGGTAGAACTGCATCGCAATACAGCAAAGCGGAATGGCGGCAGCAACAGCAGTGAAGCAGCTTTCATGGCCATGGGCTCACGCAACCAGCAGCAGCAGCAGCAGTCCGCGCAGTACAGAGGCAAGAAGAAGGGCAAGTGCCACTATTGCCAGAAAGAGGGGCACTACAAGAAAGAGTGCTTCAAGTTCAAGAGGGACAAGAAGGAGCAGCAGCAACAGCAGCAAAAGCAGTAATCTCCACAGCAACAGCAGCAACAGTCACAACAACGTTAGCAGCAGCAGCAGCAGCAGCAGAACCAGACCGGCGTGCGCCATTTTGGCAACATGAATGTGGCCAAGGAGATGCGCAACCGCCTCTTCATGGCAAAGTCTGACATGTCGCAGAAGGAGAAGGCGGATCTAGCGTGGTATAAGGACTCAGGGTGTACCAAGTCTGATGCAATACAAGGATTGGTTTACGCAGTTTCTCTCCATTGCCCCCCGACCGATTGCTTTGGGTGATGATTGGGTGGTGTATGCTGAGGGGATTGGGATTGTGGGGATGTGGTTGGAAACCCCGCGTGGCATTGAAGTGGGAGTGTTCCATGGCGTGCTCTATGTGCCTGATTATGCATTCAACCTTCTCTCAGTGTCCTCTCTCACCAACACAGGACTACGAGTTGTCTTTGACGACGACTATGGCTACATCCTCGACAAGGAAACGGGAGAGGAGTTGGCCAGGTCGGTGAAGGAAGGCGACATGTACCGCATGTTGGGGGCGACCAAGATCCCACGCGAGCAGAGTCTTGCAGTAGTGGTGCAGGCCACAAATGGCGAAATCTGACGTGCGCGCTACGGCCACATCAGCATGCGCGCCTTGCAGCAACTTCAAACAAAGCAGATGGTGCGTGACTTACCCACCATCTCTAACTTTGAGCAACAGTTGTGCATGGGCTGTTCAGAGGGGAAGCAGCATCGCGAGGCATTCTCTGGAGTAGGGGACCGCGCGAAGGAGGTGCTGGAGCTGGTCCACACAGATTTGTGTGGCCCGATGTAGACCCAGAGCTTTGGAGGCTCTAGGTATTCTCTCACCTTCATTGATGATTTCAGCCATTACACTACTGTGTACTTCCTTACATCCAAGGACTAGTGTTTTGACAGGTTCAAGGAGTTCAAGGCAATGGTGGAGAACCAGACTGGAAAGAAGATCAAGGCGCTGCGTAGGGACCGTGGCGGAGAGTACCTGAGCAAAGAGTTCCAGGACTACCTCGCAGCAGCAGGCATCAAGGCACGGAGGACCGCACCATACTCGCCGTAGTAGAACGGCGTAGCAGAACGCACCAACCGCACAATCATTGATTCAGCGCGCTCCATGCTTCACGCGGCTCGGCTCACCTACGACTTTTGGGCTGAAGCAGTGAGCACTGCGGTGTACATCAAGAACCGTAGTCCCACCAAGGCGTTGGAGCAGATGACACCGTACGATGCGTGGTTTGGCAAGAAGCCGAGCGTGGGTCATCTTCGCACGTTTGGCAGCTTGGCGCACATGCATGTGCCCAAGGAGAAGCAGCAAAAATGGGACGCGAAGAGGGCACAAATACTGATGATCGGTTATGACGTGGCAAGCAAGGCGTATCGTCTGTACAAGAGGGATACTGGCCACGTCATCATCTCTAAGGATGTCGTTTTCAACGAAAGTAATGTCATCGGCACCAACATCATCTGCGAAGAGGCAGCATAACAAGCAGTTGATGAAGTAGTGGGAGCAGACATTCTCCCTAACCCCACCTCTCCTGAACCTTCCTCTACTGTGACAGTGGGAGAACCACTCTATTCTCCCATGTCTGATGCAGCAGATACAGCGGCCTCATCGGCAGAAGCAGAGGAAGAAGATGCACCACCATCAGCAGGAGCAGTTGTACTTGCAGCACCGCGCCAGCCGCCTGCTAACGCTCCAACACCAGGTCGAAGGTACCATCTTACGGTGCGCTACAAGCCTGGTGAGCGCGGGCATTCCTGGATGCTCCGAAAATCAGACCAGATGAACATTGCAATTGCAGCACACTCTGATGAGCCAACGTCGTACAAGGAGGCCATGGCTGCACCAGATGCAGCAGATTCGGCGAAAGCTGTGCAACAGGAGATACAGCCGCAGCTCGACAACGGTACGTGGGAGTTGACTGAGCGTCCACCCGGACGTAAGGTGATCAAGTGCAAGTGGGTGTTCAAGAAGAAGCGGGGAGCAGATGGCAACCTGGAAAAGAACAAGGCGAGGCTGGTCGCCAAGGGCTACCTGCAACAGGAGGGCATCGATTACACAAAAACCTTCACCCCTGTTGCCAAGTTTACCTCTGTGCGTACGCTCCTTTCTTATGCAGCAGCTGAGGACTTCGAGATTCATCACATGGATATCAAGACGGAATTCTTGAACGGTGACTTGGAGAAGGAAATCTACATGGAGCAGTCAGAGGGTTCGTCATGGATGGCCAGGAGCACCTGGTTTGCAAGCTGCAGAAGTCGTTGTATGGCCTCAAGCAAGCGTCGCGTGCTTGGAACCAGAAACTGGATGCGGTGCTGCAGTGCATGGGTTTGGAGTGCAGCGAGTGTGACTACAGTGTCTATCGCTGGCAGCATGGTCATGAGGTGCTCATCATCATCGTCTATGTGGATGACATGCTCCTCCTTTCCAATAGCATGTCTACACTACAGGAGTTCAATGAGGCCATGCAGGAGCGCTTTCAGATGTGCGATCTCGGGGAGGCATCATACTTCCTCAGTATCCAGATCAAGCGTGATCGCAAATCACGCTCTCTCTCTCACTAAAGCAGAGTCACTACATCAAGCATGTTTTGTAGCGGTTTGGCATGGCAGAGGCCACACCCATCAGCACGCCGCTGGAGAGGCGGCAGTACTTTGTGAGCTTCAATGGAGAAGCAGATGCAGCTGAGCGGCAGAAGTACAAGAGCGCCGTCGGCAGTCTCATGTACCTGATTGTTGCAACCAGGCCGGATCTCGCACAGGCTGTTAGCGCTATGAGCCAGCACATGGCGAACCCCGGACCTGAGCACCAGAAGGATGTGAAGGCGATCTTGTGCTACCTTGCTGTAACCATCAACATCAACATCACCTACAATGGCGACGATAACAACATCATCGGCTACACAGACGCAGATTGGGCTTCAAACATTGAGGACCGCAAGTCCATCTCTGGACATGTGTTCCTCATGAATGGTGGGGCCATCAGCTGGTGCAGCAAGCGACAGGTGGTCGTGGCCATCTCAAGCACGGAAGCTGAGTACGTCTCTCTTAGTTTTGGAGCCAAGGAAGCAGTTTGGCTTCAGCGTCTCATGGCGGAGATGAGTGGGAGTGCAGTAGTTCCAGTTCCTGTGCGCGTCGAAAACTAGAGCGCAATCGCAGTCGCCAAGAATCCTGATCACCATGCACGCACCAAGCACATTGACATCGCATATCACCTCATCAGGTACATGGTGTAGGAGGGTGCTATTAAGCTAGAGTTTACTCCAACCAGCAAGCAGGTTGCTGATTTCTGCACCAAGCCAGTGACCCGTGAGAAGCAACAGTTCTGCATGAAGGCATGTGAACTCAGCCCCCTCTGATTGTAGCAAAGTGGGAGATTGTTGGGAAAGGAGCCATCCAACTCAGTTTGAGGTCCACAGGAGCAAGTTCCAGGAAACTACCAGATGCCTACTCCGACCGTCAATTGATCTTCACCATAAGTAAGATCAGGTGGCAGAATGTCTACGATCCAAGTTTGAGGCCGATCCAACGGTCGGATTGCGAGATATGATTTTTCAAAGTTTCCGGGACCATCGAGCGCAGATATCTGGGTGACCATGGGCGATGGCTCCATGCCTTAGCCTAAGAAAAGGAAAAGGCAAGAGGTCCAGGGTCAAGACCTGATGGGAGAAATATCCAAAAAGGTCCTGGATTCTTGGGTTGCCTTGTCAGAGTGTGCTGACTAGGAAAAAGGTACCTCTCCTTACTTTTTAGGTGAGGTAAGATACTTGTGTGCTAGCCATGGACACATGGCGATTCTCCATGGGATTGTGGGTTATGTGACCACGAGGAGTGTGCCATGAGAGTATTTTCTAGCTCTCTAGGTCGTGTGTGAGTGGTCAGCCTGATAGCTAGGCTGATTTCCTCTCTTGTGTGAGATTATGGACTCTAGTGTGTGAGCCTTAGCCTCCATGGCTAAGTGGTGTGGCTTGTGAGAGGGCTGACTTGCCCAAGCTTTAGCTCTATGTGTACTCCATCATTTTAAGTGATTCAATAACCATTCTTTAGTTCAAGTGATGCCCCCCCAGTCCCACATGTTTGCTGCTCCACGGCTCCCTCTCTCCTCTAGTTCTAACAGATACCCACTTGGCTTGTACTCCCTTCCACCCTGCCGGAAGGTCAACAAGTTCGTAGACATCATTCTCTCAAATGAATGGAGTACAGTCTCATAATTCATGTTCCAAAGTGCCGCTTCCTCTGCCGAGAGAACCTCCTTCAATGTGCCCTTGTCGGGTGACATCGAGGGAGAGCTCTGGCTCACTAGGACACACACGTTAGGGGTGGGCCTGACCATGACAAGGACGGCTGCTACATCGCACGTAACCGAGAACCCTTGTGAGACCAGCTCATGCTTGGTGTACCACAATGTACTCCCCATGGAAACTAAACTAAGAGACTTTGCGCTAGTTCACCTTTCTAGATAGTCAGATGCACGTTGAGACAGTCAGTCGCTACACCCTCGAGGGCAGCGGTCAGAGAAGACCATCGGGCTCAGAGGTGAATGAGGTGCTCACCTTGGGCTGGACAACAAGAGGGGAGCCGGACATAAAGTGTGGCGATGATGTAGATGCCAATCTTGCGAGCTCTTAGGCAGGGGGATTGGGAGCGGGTGACGGTTCAGTCATCACAGACAAGGGTACAAGCGCACGGGAGACCCTAGTTAAAGACACACGGTCTCACAAGCGCATGGGAATCTACATGTGCAGACGCAATTATAGACGTACGGACTATTTCAGTACCAGGCACAGGTGTGACAAATAGGACAGGCAAAGTCAGGTGGCCCACTGCAGTAATAGCGGGATCATAACTGGCCAGCGACTGGAGAATAGGTGAGGAGGTACGGTTGGACCCATCCACTAGCCTAGAATTCCTCACAAATTTGCACATCTGTGATATGTTCGGCGACCAAAGAAAGAATGTGCGAAAAGTCCCTATAAGTGAGAGCCAGAAAGATAGGGAATTTTGGGGTTCAACAACTTGATGAAAAGCATAATGCCAAACGCATTCAGGCTTTGACCATGGGGTAATGCCAGGAAAGGAACTAATTCAGCCCCGCGAAGTAAACTTAGAGCCCTGCTGCTCCTCAGTGTGCTAGACACAAGCCAAGAAGCCATAGACAGGTATGAGCTAAAGGTGTGCAGGATGGCTGGACCATAGCCCTTAGGTTGTGACATGGTTCAGCAGAGAACTGTGCGGGAGGCAGATTCAGATCCACTTCATGTAGGGGAAGCCCGCTAAGGCAAAGGACGTGGGGAGAGTGCACACAACTCGTATGGTGCGAGGTGCATCTTTCATGGTGTGGTTCCATTGTTCAACTGAGGTGTGGCGGGGGTGGAGAGCTGGTGAAAGACACCATGCTCTACAAAAAACACATCGATCTTGTCAAGAAATTCTCCACTACGATCCGACCAAAACAGACCGGGTGACAGTACCTCATAGACCATCCACGTCCAATTGCGGCAATCAAGTCATCACATACAATGAAACAGGTCCGATCGAGCCTATAAACCAGACTGCAATGTCACAAACCCTTGTCCGCATGGAAAACACTCGATTTTGTAGTTGGGTTCGAGTTCTTTCAGAACTGGAACGTTTTCTTAGGTAGTTTCTGATATCCTGGCTTGAAGTTTCATGCATCATCGAGAGGCTTACTCCCGATCATTCTCCGACACCATAACGAGTACTCGATGTGGTCATCCAACAAACGAGTGTAACGTATCGATGTTGTCAATGTCTTCGACAGCGGTCCAGAAAAACTAGTAGCAATCCTCTTATCCATGTGAATCTAGTTTCCTACGAAGAATGCACTTGGCTTGGATAGCCTCGCAACCCCGCGGGAGGTTCACTCGCTTGTAGAACCCATCATCAATGAGAGCATGGAGCTCCTCCTCTCACCCAACAGGCTACAGCTCTGCATCTAGGCCAAACAACACCTCCTCTTTTTTTTTAAAGAGAATTTTAGTTTATGAAAATGGAGAACATGCACGCCGCCCCTGACCGGCATAACTACGGGGTATAAAAAGTGACGCCGCCACCAACGGCACATGGACGGTGGGAATGTGAAGGAAATGAAGAATGTGAGCTAGGTACCGGCAAAGACCGGTTCAACCGAACACAGAGCAGACAGCCCAAGGGCAAATGGCTGCCCCACACCGTGTAGTAGCGGAAGATCCTCTCCCTCTGGGCGGTCATCCGCCGCCGCGCAACGCACGACACTGTAGAAACGGATGGCTACACATTGGGACCGCACACAAGCAATGGAAACATGCTACGCCACAATAGCCATAGCACGCTGGGCCCATCGCTTGAACACCTCTGCAGAGCACCGTCGTGGCCCCTGTGCCAGGCAGATCCTGGCGAGGCGGGCCAGGAAGGACTAGAAGTGGTCACCCATGCCGCCCAAGGTCTCCCATGCAAGAGGGCGCATGTGGCGCCTCGGCCAAGCCGTCGGGCGATACCGCTCCACCTTGCCCCTCTCTGCTGCCTCAATCGCCAGGCCTGGCCCGGATGCTCTTTCCCCCTGGGGATCTACCGTAGTCACGTCAAGAACCCAGGTCAGGCCTGACTCAGGGTCCTACAGCGTCAGGTCCGGACGTGGCTCATCCCGTGCACCATCTGCCTGGTGGGGCATGCCCCCGCTCTCAACCGTGAAAGAAAGCTTGTGCTCATGGAAGATGTGGGCAAGCTCGTCCCTGATGGCGTTGTGGACGCGCTGGATGGCTCTGTCAATCCACCGTCTCCTGGTCACTGCTCCCGGGTCCATACCATCAAGGCCTACCTGTTCCAGGTGGGGCAGGGGAAGGCCCAACCACAGTTGGGCATGAAGACGAAAGTCTGCCGGGGCCAGGTACATCCGATCCTGATGGCCGGGTGGAGTCGCCTGCAATGAGAGGGCACTGTCCCTCGTTGCTGTCGCCCAGCAGCGCTGGTGGGCGTGGCGCTCACAGCCACACCGGTGGGCGCATGCCTGCGGGCCCCCCTGCGCGCACCCACAGCGTCTTTGCGCCAGGTGGCTGCACGCAGCAATCCACCCCTCCCGCCAAAACGAGTACCACTGTCTACACATCCGCTGGTACAGCCCCCGCATGACGCCCTGCTGCAGCGCCTCCAAGGTAGGCAGGGTCTCAAACACCGGCCTGGGCAGCTCCTCCTCCACCAGGTCCCAACCCGGTGCCAAGTGGTGTAGCGTGCCATCCGCTGGAAGGAAGGGGGTGAACTCGCTGGTGAGATCCGGCAGAAGACTCCCTGTCAAGCAGGCATAGGCTAGGGGAGCCCGGTCTCTCGCCCCCAACAGGCCCGCCCCGCCGGCGGCGAATGGCAACTACAACTGCCATCAAGCCAGATGCTGCACCTCAAAGGCCACCGACTCCACCTTCCGGGCCTGTGCAATCTGTAAGAGGCGTAGTACTGCCTCCCAAATGGCCTGATCAAAGTGGTGTAGAATCTCTAGCCAATGCTCCTCAGGCGGGAGCGCCCGCATGCAAAAGTCCACCTCGGGGATGATGCACAGTCGGAGCAAGGTCATAGCCCCCTGCACCTCCTCCATCTGGCTCACCTGCGGCAGACCCGGCAGTTGATCCTGGAGCCATCCATCCGCCTACGCTGCCTGTAAAACTGCGTCGCCCACCGGGCACCCCAGCAGCACCACACCATCCCATCGACAAGGAAGCCCAGAGAGTACCTGCGGCACCTCCTCCTCTGACCACCGCAGTAACAACACCTCTATCAAGGTGCTGGCATCTAGAAGTGGAGCCACAACTGGTGAGAGCATGTGTCACCGGTGACAGTTTGACCTTACCGTAGGAACCGTGGCATTGCGTGCAAGCTCAAACTGGTGTGTGACCAGGACTAGCCGGTTGGGACAACCAGGGTGGAACTCAACAAATGCCTGAACACGTGGGCCAAGGGCTTTGAGGCCAGGGTCGCCATTGTTCACATTGCAAATTGGAAGGGGTTGTAGTCTATGACAATGACCACGGGTGTAGGAGATGTTGCTCTCAGGCGGCAAGGGGAACTACATTGAAGAGGCACGCGCTAGTGTGGCTCACAGGCTTGAAGGTATACGACGATGACATGTGTGCAGGGGACGCGGACAGTCATGGAAGCGATGTCGTCATGGGTATAGGCGACACAGACATGAATTACATTTTGTTTCTTGTGAATTAGAATGGGCTCACTTGTTCATGCACAAGGCACATGCACTGGACCTGCTTATAGGGGAGGAAGTTTAAGGTACAACCTACGACAAGACAACTCACTAACTTCGCCATCAGTGTCAATTTGTGGAGAACGCGCACACACCCATCATACACTAAATCCACACATTGGACCCCTTGATAGAGGAGAGGCTCTACGGAAGAAGGCACACGTTGTGTGCATGGTTGATGTTTTCATCAAAAAGAGAGCACCCCTCTCAAAACTCCAAGTCCAAACACTGGACGCCCTCATATAAGAAGGGGAGTTGAAAGCATTATATGAGAAGAGCAATGCAGTGGGTGAGTCATCAATGCATGTTTTTAGGGAAAATGAGCTCATTCTCTCAAATTCTCGACCCGCACACTTGACCCTCCTAAAGTGAAGGTAACCTAAGGTACCACAAAAGACTGCACCAGAAATGGAGTGCAAAATCATTGTTGTGGCTGGTGTGAGTGCCTAGCTAAATGTTATTGTCTCGGATGGAATACTTGGCCTACTAGGCCAAAATCACAGTATTTGAGGGTCTTTGACTTTCACGCCATCTCGTCCGATCGCCCAGAGACCATTGACCCCTACTCGAGCCATGTGGCGCCAACTGCGCACTACACTCCCCCTGACTAGGAGTGGGCAACCCCTCCGCATCCGTACATCGATCTCGAACCCAAGCGCTCGAGTACCAACGCAACGAATGTGGAAAAACCCCATGGCTGACTAGGCTGAATCCACGGGGCTTGAAGTTGTCCGACCCTCGTGCCACTTCTTCCAACCGCCCACAGGCCAGGGACCCCCGCTTGAGCCACGGGGTGCAAGCCCTGTGCTGCCCCAGATACTGCTTGGCTAAAGGGACACTAGTGTTGTGATTTGTGACGTTCATGTCGACTTGTACAGTTTACTGTGACCACTCGGTCGTGTCCATACTCGTAAAGATCCCTGATGCAGACCCTAGAGGCACCGGTGCGTCATCTCGTGGCAGACTATAATGCTGGAGCTGACCGACGACCGTTCCAGAGCTCCGGACGCTACCCGAGACCTCCTGCAGTTTTTCTGCAGCACACAAGAGTTTATCGGTGAACTGGCCGTGGGCCCAATTTGCTTTTTTTTGTATTGTGTGTCCACCGCTTGATGCCGGATGCATGCATGTGACCAGTCGTAGCGTCCGGCTTTTGATTCTGCACGTCTAGGTTGACACGGCATAGCATTCTAACATGTCTGCGTAGAGTTACGGCCAAAACAGTGGTTTTGGGCCAGTTTTAGGACAGATCTTGCATTGCCGCGTGCGACACCTGCCGTGCGCCGCGGCAGGTACTTATGCCATGGACCTGTCATTTGTCATCTCTCTCTGCAAATGCCATTGAAGCATTCTGACACTTTGCCTTGTGTCTCCTAGCCAGACCCTTGCCATTGTGTGCACGACTTGTGACTGTCGTCACCGTCTTACCAAGGACTGACGCCTAGTCAGCGACTGTATTGCTAGGAAGCTTCCACGCATCTTCTCTTGGTATCAGAGCGGTGAGATAGTTCCCATCGAGCTGCGCAGCAGAGACGTAGCAGAGCAGCAGCAATGAGAGACAGAGCTGCAGCAGATCCACAGGGACCCGTCGACGATAGCAGACCGCCGTCGACGTCGCTCACCACCTCCATGCGAGACTGCAGTTGCCCGTAGCATTCAGCAACAGCGGCAACGGTGCACAAGAATAGCAGCACAGCAGCGGCGACGACAGCAGCGGCGGTAGCACTACAACAGCTGCGTACGGCGGCAGCAGCACATCAGTAGCGCAGTAGTAGTGGCAGCAGCAACAGCGGTGACAGTAGCAGCAGCGGCAGCAGTAGCACAGTAGCAGCCCAGCAACAGCAGCAGCGGCAGCAGCAGCAGCGCAGCAGCAGCAGCATTGCAGCAGCGCGTGGTGGCTACAGCAACGTGCAGCAGCCGTAGCACACAACAACAGCAACAGCAGCACGCAGCTGCTGCCACAGCCGTGCGCGCAGTGGCCAGGCGGCTGCTCCGCATGCAGCCGCGCGGCTGCTGCTCTAGCTGACGGTGCAGCAATAGCAGCAGCCAAGCGGAAGCTGTTGCGCAGCTTCCGCGCAGCTCCCGCGTGGCTGTGGCGGAGCGGCCACCAGCTCACGTAGCAGTCGCAACAGTTGTTAGAAAAAGGGGGGGCGAGCTGACGTAAGCATTTCTACTTGCTGACGTCATCAGATCTTGTTGACGTCAGCAAATTTCTGCTGACGTCAACACTTGCCTTAGTGAAAATTCTGGGTGGAGGATCAAAAGTTGCCAGCCTTTCAACTCCTCGAGAAACGCTCACGTTTTTGCAATTTGACCACGTTGACTTCTCCGCCTATAATGAGGAACACCATGGCTCTACCCGACGAGAAGGGAAAGAGGGTACTATATCCTTCTTCTTCCTCCTCAGGGGTCATGAGGTCACGCTCGCAGGCCATTGAGGACCTGCTGAGCTAGCAGGGCAAGATGCGTCGCTTGCTGCAGGAGCAGACCTACGCCATCCGTACACTTACCAAGCTCCTTCGAGGACATTCCACCACTCCACGACAGACTCCTAAGGGAGCGGCCGGGGTCGCACCCTCTACATAGCAGTCAGCTCCAGCATCAGAGACAGGAGTCGGAGCCGACCCGCCACCTCTTGATCCTTGGGACGTTGATCCAGACATGCCAGGCATGGAGGGTGACTCCCTGGAGCGCGAGACTCGTGTGCTTCAGGATCGTATCCGCCAGCTTCAGATGAGCTCTCGGCCCCCTCACACGTCTCGCTTTCCGGAGTTTCGATCGTCGCCTGATCTCCACCCCAACGACTTCCCTCTTCCCGGCGTCTTTCTCTTCCCTCGTCCTACTAAGCCTGTGGTTACTCTCCCTACGGAGCGGCAACCCAAGGACTTCGAGACGCCGCCCCCACGGTACGTCAACGAGGACGGCTTTGACTGCTGGGAGATTCTCTTCCAGGTCTGGGCCAGTTCAGAGGGCGTGTGGCCCTACTACCACAGTCCGTATCAGACTATGGACCGAGCTCAGGTGCTGACAACGGCTAGGGAGATGCGCGGACCTCTCTATGCCATGCCACGCGAGACCGTCGTCAACTTCCGCCAATTCTTTTGCAAGGCGGGCACAGGCACCAGCGCAGATCCACACGGGAGCTGGGACCTAGCATTGTCCCTGCTTGCTGCAGAGACGCACGCCACTCGCGCTGCGCACATCCGTGCCTTTCACTCCCTTCGCCAGGGGCCTGCCGAGCCTGCAGCCGACTACTGGCAACGTGCCATCCGCATTTACACGTGCCTTAGGACTTCAGGAGGCACACACCTGTGGGCGCTCCAAACGATCATGCTCGGGGTTCGCCTTGAGCACACGGATATCTTCACGCTGTACAACGATGCCGTGCTCGAGCCTTTCTCGGCCTCACTACAGCTTCTTCCCTGGGTGCACCAGCTTTTCCTCCAAGTGACTTATGCTCGTGACGCAGCCGTGGCTCATCAGGAGACCTCCATTCCTGCAGAAGTCGCCGCATCACCACCAAAACCCCTTATGCTGACTCCTTCTCCATCCTCTACCTCATCCTCCTCCTCCTCTTCTGCCCCGATTACACCGACTCATACGTAGGGTGTCACGGCAGCATCATAGGGGAAGAAGGAACGACGGAGGCGTGGCTCGGGCCAGCAGCAACGGAAGCAGCAGCCGTCATCGAGCAGTAGCAGTGGACGCTCTGTTCACTGCTACAACTATGGAGGCGCCCATTGCTACACCGAGTGCCAGCAGCCGCTCGACTGGGCGCGGATTACTCATGGGCTCCAGGTTGTGCACGCACTACGGTCTACTTTGAGCAGCACATCCTCCAAGCGCACGGCGACCACGACCGCAGTAGTTCTCGCTTCACCACCAGCGACCAGAGGCGATCCAGACCCACGTGACCGCACCATTGCCGTGCTCCGACACCTTCTAGCTCTTTGCTTTCAGGGAGGTGAGAGTGTTTTGTCACAACCGGCTGGTTCACAGACTGTCTGTTCGTGTGTTCTTCTGACTTGAGATGACTCGTGTGGGGGGGCACAGTCGGCATGTGATGACGATGGGCCTTACAGCACTGAATGGATTCATGAGTCTCACCTGTGTGCCCTTCGTCGTTCCTCCCCACCTGCTGCCCAGCGTCCGTCTGATGCCAAGTGTTCCGTTGCTCGTTGTACAGTGACCTCCTCTAGTTGTGATCCCGGTTGCACTTGGATCTTCGATTCTGGTACCACTCATCACATGATCTGTCGTTGCAATGATTTCGTTGTTCTCGGACCTGTTGCATTCGTTCGTTCTGTCCGCAAAGGGTCTGATCAATCCTTGCTAGTCTAGGGTGTTGGGGTCGTCCGTTTCGATGGTCCGTCTGGCCCCCTGTATCTTTTTGAGGTGGTATTTGTGCCTGACCTCGAGCTCAGCTTGCTTTTTGTACGTGCTTGCACACTGATGGGACTCGTTGTGGAGCACACTACAGAGTCCGCAACTGTGACTGCTCTTGACACTCATAGCGTTGTCTAGGTGCCGCTGCTGTGGGTGATCTATATCGTGTCTGTTGAACTTGTGCTCCTTGCTCCCCCTCCCCTTCCGCTCGGGGTTTTGTCACGGGTGTTCTGTCTCTTGAGCACCAACGATTGCTTCATCACCGCCTGTGTCATGTAGGCTCCGACTCCGTGTCGAAGCTCATTCGAACACAGCCCGCTCTCGGTCTTGACGCGGCTTCTTTCGAGAAGCCGCCCAAGACCGACTGCCTCTTTTGCGCTCAGGGTAAGATGCATCGTTGCACCTACCCTGACTCTTGTTCACTCGCACTTTGCTCTCTTGAGTTAGTTCACTCAGACCTTCTTGGTCCCCTACGTTTCGAGTCTCTATCCAATCGGGGTCGCTACGTCCTGACCCTGATTGATGACTTCACCCGGATACGGTGGGTCTACAGCCTGCGCCAAAAGAGTAACGCTGCTCTCGCGGTTCGTCTCTGGCTAGTGATGGCTGAGCGTCAGTCTCGCTACACGTTGCACACCTTCCGCTCAGATCGCGGCAGCAAGTTCCTTTGTGAGATGAACAGCTTCTTCGCCGAGCACGGGATTTTTCACCATGTCTCCGATCTTGGTACTCCTCACTAAAATGGTGTCTCTGAGCGCTGGAACCGCACCATGGAGGATGCGGTTTGCGCTATTTGGTATGAGTGCGGTCTTCCGGAGTCCTTCGTTTCTTAAGGCTTTGCCTACATGACTTGGGTCTGGAAGCGCCTCCCGCACGGTCCTCTTCCGGACCACGTCACACCGTATGAGCTCTGGTTCGGCCATCGTGCTGACTTGCACCTTGCTCGAGTCTAGGGATCCTTGGCTTCTGTGTGGTACACTGAGGATCAGCAGGGGTCCAAAGTCTCACCACGGGGTCACTTGTGCGCCTTCGTTGGTATCTCCCCGCGGTCGAAAGCATGGCGTTTTTGGGACCTTACTCATCGTCGCATTGTTAAGTCCCGCAACGCGGTCTTCTTTGAGTCTCTTACCTACCGTGATCTGACTTCAATCACGTCGCTGTCCGTCACGCATGTCCCCACATGTGAGGTTTCTCGATGGATTGAGGAGTCTACGCATGCAAGCACCGATCGCTACGCTGATGAGTCCATTTGAGCTCCCTCCACCTCTCCGGCGCTTGATGACCCAGCGATCATCGCTATCGGTCTAGAGATCTCTCCAGCACCGTTCGCTCCTACACCTGCCCCTTCACGCCCCACAAGTACCCATGATCCTGTACCTGTGCATACTCCTGCGACCGTACCTGTGTGCGCCAGTACCCCTACCTACGTGCGTGGATCTGCCTCACCTGCTCTTTTTGTCACACCGAGCCTTGTGTCTCCCACACCGGCATTTCCTGGCATGGCATCACCAGCTCCCTTGCCTCAGCCCTTCCCAGCTGCGATTGTGCCCGATCCTGAGCCGGAGGTGCGCCCCTTGAGCCCGGGTTACTCCCATGAGCCTGGTGGTCGCCTTGGAACATTGGACTCCGGAACTCAGCGAGTGTCTTGTCCCACGCCAAGGCGCTCCACTCGTAGCATCGTGAGTGGTGATCCCGGCACAAAGGCCCTAGGCCTTAGTGTCCGCACTCAGCACGCAGAGGTACATCCAGCGTGTCCCGAAGGGCATGACCTCATCACTCGCCAGTTTCATATCGCTTGTGATGTAGCAACCAATCTTGTGGTCGTCAGACCTAGCATTGAGGCGTGCGCTCTTGCCACGCAGAGCTCTTCCTCTATGGCGCCTGACCCTAGCACACTGAGGGAAGCTTTCTCGTCACAGGATGCTGACGAGTGGCGTGCTACTTGCCAGGAGGAGCTCCACGCCATCCGAAAGCACGGAGTTTACGAGCTAGTCGACCCTCCACCTAGGAGGAAGACTATTGAGGTCAAGTGGGTCTTTCGCAAGAAGGTGAAGCCGGATGGCTCACTTGAACGCCACAAGGCCCGCTTGGTCGTCAAGGGGTACTCTCAGATTGAGGGCATACATTACACTGACACTTTTGCCCCTGTCAACCGCATGACCTCAGCTCGAGCTCTGTTCGGTGTAGTGGCTCAGCATGATAGGGAACTACACCAGATGGATGTGAACAATGTGTTCCTCCATGGCTCTCTGGATGAGGAGATTTACGTGGCTCAGCCACCCGCCTTTGAGGACGGTGACAAGGTCTGGCGCTTGCGCAAGTCCTTCTACGGCCTCAAGCAGTCTCCTTGGTGTTGGAACCAGGAGATCACTGGCACCCTAACTCATACGGGATATGTAGAGAATGAGGCAGATCTCTCTCCCTCTTCATCTTACAGAAGCCTGAGCGATTCACCGCCATCCTGGTCTATGTTGACGACCTTCTGATCGCGTCTCCTTCATTGGAGGCCGTGAAGGAGGCCAAGGCTGTCCTCCAGACTGCCAATAGGATGAAGGACCTTGGTCCTGCAGTGGTGTTTCTTGGCATGGAGATTGTGCGAGACCGCAGACGTCGCACTCTACCACTGAATCAGGCCCGATACGCACGTGTTGTGGGGGAGCGCTTCAACAACATTGTCGGTGCAGTGCCCACGGCTTCCACACCTGTTATGCCAGATGGGCAGGATGCTCTGAAGGTTGACGATCCCACACAGCTGGGGGAGACAATGGATGTGACCCTGTACCTTTGTTTCATCGGATTTCTGATGTACTAGGCCACTACCACATGTCCTGACATCGCGTTTGCCGTCAACCTCATTACCCAGTTTTTGCAGGCTCCACGCGATAGAGCCCTTCACGCGGCTGTGCGAGTGGTGTGGTGCGTGGTCTCCATACCGTATCTCTGACTCTGCTTTCATCGGTAGTGTTTGGTGGTCCTTGACAGCTACACCGACAGTGACTGGGCCTGGAGCCCAGATGGACGCAATCGCACCGGTTACATGTTCCTGCTCGGTGGGACCGCTGTGTCCTGGCGCAGTGGAAAGCAGGGTTGCATTGCACATAGCTCATCGGAGGCAGAGTACGTTGCTCTGGGTGCAGGGGCTACTGAGGCGGTATGGCTGCAGCGCCTGTTCCATGAGCTTCGCCAGTCAGTACCCGTTATCTTGCTTCGTGGCGACCACCAAAGTGTTCTTGCCATTGCGGAGAACTCTGGTGTGTTTCATGCTTGCACGAAGCACATTGCGGTTGAGCACCACTTCGTGCTTGATGTGGTGGAGCGACACGTGATCTCCGTCATTTGGGTTGGCACTATCATGTAGCATGCTGACTTATTGACGAAGGCACTAGTACGCGGAAAGTTACTGGTGGCCATTCGTTCTATAGGACTTTGCCCCTTGCCTGAGAGTGGTTGAGTGTGGGGTGTGTCCGTGTCCGTGTCACATTTGTCGTTGCACTTGCTTTTGTCCTCGTCTCAGTGCTGCACGTGTATGGGCATGCGTACCATTGGGTCATGGGGGAGTGTTATGATTTGTGACGTTCCTGTCGACCTGTACAGTTTACTGTGACCACTCGGCCGTGTCCATACTCGTGCAGATCCGTGATGCAAACCCTGGAGGCACCACTGCATTATCTGGTGGCAGAATACCATCTTGAAGCTTACTGACGACCGTTCTAGAGCTCCAGACGCTACCCGGGACCTCCTACAGTTTTTGTGCAGCACACAGGAGTTTATAGGTGCACAGGCCGTGGGCTCGATTGGCATGTTTTTGTATTATGTGTCCACCGCTTGATGTCGGATGCATGCATGTGACTAGTCGTAGCGTCCGGCTTTTGATTCTGCATGTCTAGGTTCAAACGGCGTAGCATTCTGACATGTCTGCGTAGAGTTACGGCCAAAACACTGGTTTTGGGCCAGTTTTAGGATAGATCTTGCACTGCCGCGTGCGACACCCGCCGTGCGCCGGGGCAGGTACTTATGCCATGGACCTGTCATTTGTCATCTCTCTATGCAAATGCTAGCATTCTGAAGCATTCTGACACTTTGCCTTGTGTCTCCTAGCGAGACCCTTGCCGTTGTGTGCACGACTTGTGACTGTCGTCACCGTCTGACCAGGCACTGACGCCTAGTCAGCGGCTGTGTCGCTACGAAGCTTCCACGCATCTTCTCTGCCACGCAAGCCCTGTGTTACGCCAGATACTGCTTGGCTAAAGGGACACTGGGTGGCATGAGAGGAAACACCAAGCCACCAATGTAGCTGTTTGATTGATGCAAGCACACCACATCACACTGCATGACAATGTAATGTATCCGCCCAACGGGAGAACTATTGACCCACTTGCGAGACACACACTGCACATCTTACAACTTGGAATCTTTCACTTGAAGTTTTTCATGGCAAGCCCCGATCCCCTAATGTGAATCTTGAGTCCTGTCCCACATTCAAAATGTTTTTTTTCACTGAATAATCAAACTTGTAGTGTGATGGCCAGCTGCTGGTCTGCAAATCGCCATCGAAAAGTCTCATGGGCAGGCATACTAAGCATTTCATTTACCGTACTCCCAGCTAAATTCCGAAGGTCATTTGCACAGGAATTTTTGTTCACATTAATTCGACCACCCAGGGTCTTTTTTTTGGGATACTGGCTAGGAGGGTCAAGT
Organism: Penium margaritaceum; assembly: GCA_023375785.1. NCBI lineage: Eukaryota > Viridiplantae > Streptophyta > Zygnematophyceae > Desmidiales > Peniaceae > Penium > Penium margaritaceum. Next base: position 30,740 of record SZWC01011694.1, read on the forward strand.
CTGTACACGCACACATTAATTCAAAACGTCCCGTTCAAACCCTCCATACCTCGGGATTGCAAGCCTGCCCATCGCCTCGCTTCCCGAGTTCGGACGTTCAAGCGCTTCCCTGCGGAATTGTTGAGCAAGCAAGCGATGCACGTTTGCTGGCGCATTGCCGGCAATGAGGAAATCTCTGCGAACTTGAACTGATTTTACGGACCGTAATCTTCAAAGCAAAGTTAGAACTGATTTCCGTTCAGTGGCTAGGAGGTCAGAACACAATTTTGGGCCAGTCCCAAAATGAATATAATTGTTTACTTTCCGAATTTAGCTGGGAGTACGGTACTGTGAAGCATACTGTAGGTAAGGTAGTCTGAGAAAAACAATGGCGGAATTCAGACAAGGCAGGCAGTCGCAGATGATAGCATGCAAATTCTCCAGACGTCCCTGCGACTCGTCCTCGTTGTTCATCACGCATGCCTCTAAATCCACCCCCTCCCCTGTCAAATCGAGGCAACCTGCTGAAAGGCAGCAGCAGCGCCCAGGCTGCCCATGTGGGAGAGGATACACGGACAAGCCCCACAGACAAGCCCCACAGACAAGCCCCACAGACAAGCCCCACAGACAAGCCCCACAGACAAGCCCCACAGACAAGCCCCACAGACAAGCCCCACAGACAAGCCCGCACCGCATGCAAAGCGAGCATTGCTGCTGCCCGTGCATTGCTGCTGCTCGTGCATTTGCTGCTGCCCGTGCATTGCTGCTGCCCGTGCATTGCTGCTGCTCGTGCATTGCTGCTGCCCGTGCATTGCTAAGGAGTTCCATTCGAGACCGACAGGACGGGTAACCCGTTTGCGGTTCCCGAGCGGCGCGGCGTCGATTCGATCGGCGATCAGACGAACCCCCCCCGAGCGAGGGTGTCCGTATCGCCGATCTGATCGGTTGATAAGGCACTACGTTTATGATGTTTGAGTTCAGTGTTGATTGTACGTTGAACCATGGAGTTTGCGGAGAACGCGTGAATTGCGTATTTGCAACGTTGACAAACTGTGGAACACCCCCAGAACCCAAAAAGTGTTGTGGTACAATTGTGATGAAATGAAATGGGAAGGCGAAAAGATTGTCGAAATACTGGCTAGAGTTAAAAAGAAATTTACATGTGCTTTTTAGGCCACGGAAACACGAGGCGCGAGAAGTGGAGTCGTAGGTGTCTTTTTAAAAAAGACCCCGTCGAACGGAGCCCCTCAAGTCGGGATACAATACAATATCCCAACCGATCGGGCTCAGGGTTGCCGGGTGCCTATCCATAACATTTGAATCCTCAAACTCGAAGTTGAGCGCTAAGACCCCTTACCCCCGCCGCGTGATGTTCACCGACATCGAGCCGTAGATC
>SZWC01011694.1:34091-50616 GCA_023375785.1 Penium margaritaceum
CAGCTGCTGGACTAGCAAGCCCCGACAGCGCCATGCCTCCCGTTGGTCGTGGGGGCACCATCTCTGCTCTGCGTGCCGCGTCTAGTGGCACAGAGGAGCTGCGCATCGTGCGCGGAGCTCCACGCAAGCGCAACCGCCCCGTCCTGCATGCAGCTCGTGCCAACCGCCCACTGCAGCGCCAGCTCGACGCCTACTGCCAGATGGAGACTCTCGACGACGACGCCGACATCATGGCGTTTTGGATGAGCCATCGCAAGGCCATGCCCATCCTGTTTGCAGCGGCCATGGATATACTCCCGGTGCCTGCCACGTCGGCTTCGTGCGAGCGCGCTTTCTCCCGCGCACGTCATACTGACACGGACTTCCGTCGTCGCATGAACGACGACACCATGGAGACGTTGCAGCTGATGAAGAACTGGCTGCAGGATCCTGAGCTGCGTCGTGCTTGATGCTAGATTTCCATGTCCTCTTTCATGTTCGTGCCATGTGTTCGATGTCATCCATGTGCTCAGCGAGGACTTCAATTAATGTTTGCTTCTCTGTTCCTCTTCTTGTCTGCTGTTTCCGCAAGTCTCAAAAGTGAAGTCTTCCCGTCGCAGTCGAGATATGCAACTCGAAAAAATCGAAATTCGAACCGCGTAACTGAAACATGTGTGAACGTTGTTTTTTGAGTGTTCAAACAAACGGACATGTCGATCGTACCCGATCTCGGTTCGCTTAAACCGAGTTCGCCTGTATCATGACGAGCCGCGATCGAACCATCACTCGGTTCGTCGCGGCCCGCCCCGATACGTCTCGGTGTCGATTACGCGCGATAGTCTCGTTTGGAATTGCTTATGCATTGCTGCTGCCCGAGCATTGCTGCTGCCCGTGCATTGCTGCTGCCCGTGCATTGCTGCTGCCCGTGCATTGCTGGTGCCCGAGCATTGCTGCTGCCCGAGCATTGCTGCTGCCCGTGCATTGCTGCTGCCCGTGCATTGCTGCTGCTCGTGCATTGCTGCTGCCCGTGCATTGCTGCTGCCCGTGCATTGCTGCTCATCGCTCGGCCAGGCATCGAAGAGAGGGCGCTGTGAACACTTCCACGGAAAAAACAGAAGGGGAGCGGAGCAGAAGATGGGGAGAGAAGAGCGCGAGAGACTATGTGCTTTTCCGTGTCCTATCATCGCATCACATCACTTCCCTGAACAGAAGAAAAAGAAAAAAGGGGAAGGGGAGTGAGATGGAACTGAAACAAGAGTTGTGCATTCCTCAGCAGTCACCAGAGGTGACAAATAGAATACCTAGACGTTTTGCAAAACGTCTAGGGTTTTTTTATTTCCTTGTGAGATGCAATGCAAGTTCCATCATGGAACTAAGACTAGAGTTGAGCATTCCTCCGCAGTCACCAGTGGTGACTCACTAATCCTTCTGTCCCCCCGCCTAAAGTAAGCTGCAGGCTGGGCTAGGGCCTAGCCGCTACGCTAAGCTATGGCCCACCCAGCAGCTACACCACAGTAAGTTCCTGCGGCCTGGCGCCAGTCGCGCTGCAATACCACCAGGCTCTCTGAGCTGCGCTCCACTGCGCCTCACGCATGCTGAGGAGGAGCAGCCGCACCGCTCATATTGCGACCACAAGCTGTGGTCTACACCCCTTATGTCCTGAGGAACCTGCGTCCCATAGTTTTGCCGCGCAACCCGCTCGCCCTGTTTATTTACGACCTCTGAGTTGCGATTCGTGAGCAGTCAGGCAGCCTGACTCAGGCTGTAACGATGGGCGCGTCGGAAGGGGGAGCGAGTTATCCTCCGAGACGCTCGCCAATCGCCACTGACCACACTGCACCCCGCGCTATTTGGTCAGGGCCCTTCGACGGACGCCGCTAGCGCCGCGGCTTGCGCAGCGTACGCGTGCGCCTCGACCAGCTTCAGCCGCGCCTCCGCCACCGCCTCTGACACCCTCCCCCCAGCTAGGTCGGACAGGCGGCCTATGCCGTCGCTATTTCCACGAAGCCTCCTGCCTTCCGTAGCGGCTCCACGCTGAGCCATGCCTGCCACAACGACGGCCCACGTCGCGGCTCTGACATGGGATGACGCCCGCAGAGCGAGGGAGCGGATGGTGGTCTGGCTGCGTGACTTGAGCGTGANCCATTCGTCGAATCGCTCTTAACATGTAGAGCCTGACATCGGGAGCGAGGAATTCTGTTGCTGCTGGAAAGGTCAGCGCTGCTGATACTGCTGCTGCTGCTGCTGCTACCTTCATTGCACAGGCTCCTGCTCTGACTGCTCGCGCCGCTGAGGGCACTCGCAACAGAAGCAGTTGAAACTGCAAGGGCCAGGGCGATAAGCGACGTTTCGGAACGGAGGCGCACGCCAGCCATAGCGGTAGAGACGAGAGGCAGAACGTTGAACCGGAGATGTACAGCGCGCCTGAACATACTGGTTCGTAGCAGAGCAACTGTCGGGACTTCGGAGCCTGGCAAAACACAGACCAAGGGTTGGGAGTCCAATTGAGGTCGGTCGAAGTCTGACTGGAGCCCCGTGCGGGGAGCAGACGCCATGGGGCTCCCGAGACCGCGCCTCGAGAAGGCAAGCCTGCGCTGCGACAATTGACTTTCGCAGTCTTTCTTCGGCCGGCAGCATCCTACCCGGCGATTGCCGGGCAGCATTCGGTCGCGCTCTGCTGTATGTGGCTGAGCCTGTGAAGACGGCATCGTTAAGGGCTCAACAAGTTTTTCGCGTCTGCGAAATCACGGCAAACCCTCGACCAACAGTGTGGTTTGATGAGGAGACCACGCGAACATCGTTTCACGTTATGTGACGTGGTGAGAGAGGAGACAGCAACATAAAACATTTCGTTCGAGTACACCAACGTGGTGACGTGGTGGGCGGCGGTATCGCCATTGACAGAAAAAAAGAACGTGAACTAGCCGAGCGTTGTCTATTCGGAGAAAAAACTGCCTGGGCAGAATGCTGCCCTACAGTAGTATACCCGCAGAATTCTCCATACATGCGACATCCACAAGTCTCAGAAAATGCATCCTATGTCCAAACCAACAAAAAAAGTAACTCCAAAGCCAAAAATATTCAATAATCACATGAAAGAATAACATATGAAAAACTTCTGTGGTGAATGGCATGCAATGATGACATGATGACATCATATAGTTTTATGTACAATCAATGCTATGTCAAGCAGAACAAAGGTGGTTCATAGGGATGAGGTGCGGGAAAAATACGATTCCAGGATTTTATAAAATTGGATTATTTTCATTAATCATTAAGTGTTCTTTCATGACAAGTGTCAAGTGAGTGGATCACATGACTACAATGCCAAGAATTAGAATGATGCATGTGTCGAAATCATCGACGCTTCAGCCGAGTGGTGCATTCAAGGAATTGCCATAAGTGGCTCATTTGAAAAGCTCCGCAGTGAAGTCCGTGGGCTTCGACAATATCAAGGCGCTTCTTTATGAAAGTCTAACGACGTCAAGAAGTCGACTGATCAATATCGAAACATCATAATAGTTCGTGATACTACTTTCAACCACTCAGGAAGGTAGTCAAAGTTTTTCAGAAACTTCGGGATCAAAACATTGGGGTTCGGGGTGCTTGGCAGAAAAGCCCTTAGCCACATGGTGCAACTATTGCGCCGTCGGCCATGAATGTAAATATAGAAATGCCCGCTCGGGAAGCTTAAGGACTCATGTACATAAGGCACGTAACATCACAAAGCCCACTATCGAGGGGTTTCCAAAACTATTTGAAAGAGGGCTTTCAATTGGTTTGCATGTGGAATAAAAAACTCCCCATTAAGTTAAGGACACTGTTGTAAGATACCCATCACTTCGCTCAATAAATCAGCGGTGCCCAAAGTCAAGAACGAACCAACCGCGGTGTCCAATGTCGAAAGTGATATGTCAGCGGTGTCCACAGTCGAAAAGAAAAGTCAGCATTGTCCATAATGAAAACCGACATGACAGTTGTGCCCTCGGTCACTGTCCGTCATGGGCACGCTTGACATTGAGATGTTTCCTAGAACCTTCCTAACCACTTGCCGCGACACTAAGCGTCAGCGCCAGGTCAGCGTGTGACAAAAGTCACAAGTTAGAGACAAAACTGCAAGGGTCTGGGTTGGGACACGAAGAGTGCAAGGAAACTCAAACTAAATACAATTGCAGAGAGGAATAACAAATGACAGGTCCAAGGCATAAATACCTGCCGCGGCGCACGGCGGGTGTCGCGCGCGGCAGTCCAAGAGCTGTCCTACAAGCCGGCCCAAAACCACTGTTTTGGACGAAACTCTACGCACACATGTCAGAATGCTACGCCGTCTTGACCTAGACGTGTAGGAACAACACACGGACGCTACGACTGGTCACATGCATGCATCCATCATCAGACGGTGAACATACAATGCAAAAACATGCAAATAGGGCTCATGGCCAGTCCGCCGAAAGACGCCTGTAAGCTATAGAGAAGACAACAGAGAGTCCCGGCAGCATTCGGGGCTCTGGAACGGTAGTCGGCCAGCTCAAAGCTGGTAGTCCGCCGCCAGTCGTCGCACCGGTGTCACCAGGGCCCGCCTCAGGGATCTGCACGAGTATGGACACGGCCGAGTGGTCACAGTAAACTGTACAAGAACGTCACAAATCAGAACACACCCCCATGACCCGATGGTACGCATGTCCATACACGTGCAGCATTGGTACAAACACAATATTGAGTGACACAAACAAATGAGGCACAGATGCACATCCCACACTCAACCAACCTCAGGCATGGGGCGAAGCCCAACAGAACGAATGGCCACCAAGAACTTGTAGCGTTCCAGTGAGCCATCCGGCTTCACGTTCTTGCAAAAGACCCACTTGACCTGAATAACCTTTCTCCCAGGACGAAGGTCGACAAGCTCGTAGACTCTGTGCTCTCGGATAGCGCGAAGCTCATCCTCGCAGGCAGCACGCCAAGGGTCAGCATCCTGTGATGAGAGAGCCTCCCTCAGTGTGCCCGGGTCGGGCGCCATAGAGGGAGAACTCTGCGTGGCAGGTGCACACGCCTCAGTGCCAGGCCTGACAACCACGAGATAAGTTGCAGCGTCACAGGCAACATGGATCTCGCGAGTGACGAGGTCGTGCCCTACGGGGCACGCTGGATGTACCTCTGTGAGCTCTGTGCGGACACTCAGGCCTAGGGCCTTTGTACCGAGGTCACCACTCGCGATGCTGCGAGAGTAGCACCTGGGTCCAGGGCCCAACTCTCGCTGAGCTCTGGAATCCAGTGGTCGAAAACGGCCACCGGGCTCACGGGAGTAACCTGACGTCGAGGGACGCACCTCAGGCTCAAGGATAGGTGCAACCACAGCTGGTGAGTGCTAAGACGAGGCAGCCGGAGATGCCATGCAAGGAGATGCGTGTGTGGGGAACACGGGGCTGGGTGTGACAGCCGGAGCAGGCAAGACTGGACCTGACTTTGAGGTAGGAGTACCAGTCGACGTAGGAACGGGAGTGGGGGAGACTGGATCAGATAGAGAGACATGAGTGCTAGCAGACGCAGGTGCTGGTGCAGAAGGAGGCGTGGGAACAGAGGTACCTGTGGGGTGTGAAACACGTTGTACAGGCGAGATCTCTGGACCAAGGGCAATGATCGCTGGATCATCAAGGGCCGGAGACCGAGAGGGGGCTCGAGTGGACACATCAGCCTGATGAGAGGTGCTCGCTGGCGTAGAAGTCTCCCCCATCCGCCGAGAATCCTCACAGGAAGGAACATGGGCGGCGGAGAGTGTTGTGATCGAAGTCAGGTCACGGTAGGTGAGAGACTAAAAAAACAGCGCGTCGCGAGACTCAATGACGCGACGACGAGCAGGGTCCCAGAAGCGCCAGGCCTTCGACCGTGGGGAAATGCCTTTGAAGGCACAAAAGCGGCCCCAAGGTGAGACCTTGGACCCCTGCTGGTCCTTGGTGTACCACACGGAGGCCAGAGAGCCCCAGACGGAAGCGAGACGAAGATCAGCACGGTGTCCAAACATGAGCTCGTACAATGTAATATGGTCCGGAAGCGAACCGTGCGGGAGGCGGTTCCAGACCCAAGTCAAGTAGGCAAAACCCTCAAAGACAAAAGACTCTAGGAGACCGCACTCAGACCGCATGGTGCGAACTGCATCCTCCATGGTGCGGTTCCAACGCTCAGATACACCGTTCTACTAAAGGGTGGCAGGAGCGGAGATCTGGTGAAAAATCCCGTGCTCAGCAAAGAAGGAGTCCATCTCGCCAAGGAACTCGCCGCTGCGATCCGAGCGGAAGGTATGCAGCGTGTCGTGGGACTGACGCTCAGCCATCACTAGCCAGAGTCAAACCGCAAGGGCGGCATCGCTCTTCTTACGAAGACTATAGACCCACCGCATCCGGGTAAAGTCATCAGTCATAGTCAGAACATGCTGGCCCTCTCCCGATCGAGTCTCTGTCCGAGAGGGACCGGTATGTTGTGACTCTGACTGATGAATTTACCCGGATGCGGTGGGTCTACAGTCTTTGTCAGAAGAGTGACGGCGCCCTTGCGATTCGACTCTGGCTAGTGATGTCTGAGCATCAGTTCCGCCACACGCTACATACCTTCCGCTTGGATCGCGGCGGCGAGTTCCTTGGCGAGATGGAATCCTTTTTTGATGAGCATGGGGTTTTTCACCGGGTCTCCGCCCCTGCTACCCCTAAGCAGAACAGTGTACCTGAGTGCTGGAACCGCACCATGGAGGATGCGGTTCGCGCCATGCGGTCTGAGTGCGGTCTCCCAGAGTCTTTTGTCTTTAACGGTTTCGCCTACATGACTTGGGTCTGGAACCGCCTCCCGCATGGTCTGCTTCCGGACCATATCACACCGTACGAGCTCTGGTTTGGAAACCGTGCTGACCTTCCTCTCGCTCACGTCTGGGGCTCTCTGGCCTCCGTGTGGTACATCGAGGACCAGCAGGGGTCCAAGGTCTCACCTCGGGGCCGCTTGTGTGCCTTCATAGGCATTTCCCCGCGGTCGAAGGCCTGGCGCTTCTGGGACCCTGCTCGTCGTCGCGTCATTGAGTCTTGCGACGCGCTGTTTTTCGAGTCTCTCACCTACCGTGACCTAACTTCGATCACAGCACTCTCCGCCGCCCATGTTCCTTCTTGTGAGGGTTCTCGACGGATGGGGGAGACTTCTACACCAGCGAGCACCTCTCATCAGGCTGATGTGTCCGTTCGAGCCCTCTCTTGGTCTTCGGCCCTTGGTGATCCGGCGATCATTGCCGTCGGTCCAGAGATCTAGCCTGTACAGCTTGTTTCACACCCCACAGATACCTCTGTTCCCACGCCTCCTTCTGCACCAGCACCTGTGTCTGCTGGCACTCCTGTCTCTGTATCTGATCCAGTCTCGCCCACTCCCGTTCCTACATCGACTGGTACTCGTGCCTCAAAGTCAGGTCCAGTCTTGCCTGCTCCGGCTGTCACACCCTGCCCCCTGTTCCCCACACACGCATCTCCTCGCACGACATCCCCGGCTGCCTCGTCTCAGCCCTCACTAGCTGTGGTCGCACTTGTCCCTGAGCCTGAGGTACGTCCCTCGACCTCACGTTACTCCTGTGAGCCCGATGGCCGTCTTGGACCACTGGATTCCGGAGCTCAGCGAGCGTTGGACCTCGGACCCAGGCGCTCCTCTCGCAGCATCGCGAGTGGTGAACCCGGCACAAAGGCCCTAGGCCTGAGTGTCCGCACTGAGCTCATAGAGATACATCCAGCGTGCCTCGTAGGGCACGACCTCGTCACTCGTGAGTTCCATATCGCCTGTGATGTTGCAGCTGATCTCGTGGTCTTCAGGCCCGGCACTGAGGCGTGTGCACTTGCCACGCAGAGCTCTCCCTCTATGGCGCCCGACCCGGGCACACTGTGGGAGGCTCTCTCATCACAGGATGCTGATGCTTGGCGTGCTGCCTACGAGGATGAGCTTCGCGCTATCCGAGAGCACAGAGTCTACAAGCTTGTCGACCTTCCTCCTGGGAGGAAGGCTATTCAGGTCAAGTGGGTCTTTCGTAAGAAGGTGAAGCCGGATGGCTCACTGGAACGCTACAAGGCCCGCTTGGTCGTCAAAGGGTACTCCCAGATTGAGGGAGTCGATTACACTGACACCTTTGCCCCCGTCGGCCGCATGACCTTAGCTCCAGCTCTGTTTTGTTGTAGTGACTCAGCATGACTAGGAACTGCACCAGATGGATGTGAACAATGCGTTCCTCCATGGCTTTCTGGATGAGGAGATTTACATGGCCCGGCCACCGGGCTTTGAGGACGGTGACAAGGTCTGGCACTTGCCCAAGTCCTTGTACGGCCTCAAGCAGTCTCTGCGGTGTTGGAACCGGGAGATCAACGGTACTTTGACTTGTACAGGATATGTATGTTGGTTGTTTGCGCTCATCGTGCTCTGTTGTGTCCTCCCGGCTTGTGTACATCGGCGTGCAGATGACTGACGGCGAGACTCGACGCCGGTGGAGTGTCGTCCGGTGGAGCCGACGCACGCTGAGGTCGTCTCGCGGTTCGCTGGAGCCTCCTCTCTCCGGCGACGTGTTCAGCTCCATCGGCAGGCCTCCCCGGCGGTCGCTGCCGGCAGTCACTGCCGCTGCAGTCGCTGTCTGCATGCATCCAGCACGTACTGTCGTGTCTGCGTCGTCGTGCACTGCATAGGGTCCCAGTTGCGTGCTGCATGACCCTGTTTGGCGGTATAAACCGTCGTTGGCACTATCTGGGTTTAGGCTGCCATAACTCCTCGCTACTGTTTTTCTAGTAGATTCTGACCGCACGGCTGCGTTCGCAGCGTCAGTATTATGGTATGGTCCAGTTTTCAGGCAAAACGGACGACGCCCGGGTTTTGGGCTGTCGGCTGCCTGGCATGCCTCACCGAGAAAACCTGCCAGCCTGAACTGAGCTATTTTCTGATTGGCTGTTGAACTGAGTAACAAGCTCTACAGAGCTGGGGGGGGGGCCTAGAACTTGGAGAGGTCTCCCATTGTTGTTCATTCTTCATTCTTAATCAGTCATTGTCAGTTTTCAGCTGCTTTCTGGCGCTAACTCTGGCGCGCGCGTTTCTGAGTAACAAAACCCAGAGCTTCCAGACTTAGACTCTAGAGCAGCGGATTGAGGGGGCAGCTGAGTGAAGCAACGAGCGTGGAAGCCCGCACGCTGCATCAACAACGCTGCTGCCCCAACATGCTGCATAGTTTCTAGCTTGGTATCAGAGCCAGAGCGTAGCAGCAGTAGCAAAAGACCGATGAACAGGTGCCAGACAACGCCGGCGGACCTTCCATACGCGCCAGTGCAGGGGAAATGCTGCCGGATTTTTTCCGACAGCATTGACCCTCCTGGTGGCGGCGTCAGAAATTTTCCCACGGCCACTAGGCCAGGGGAAATGCTGCCGGATTTTTTCCGACAGCATTGACCCTCCTGGTGGCGGCGTCAGAAATTTTCCCACGGCCACTAGGCCAGGGGAAATGCTGCCGAAATTTTTTCGGCAGCACTGACCCCCACGCCTGACGCGAGGAGGTGAGCGGCAGGCGACGTCTGACGTCTGTGGGCGACGACGCACGCGGCAACGTCACCCAGGTGCAGTGACTGGCACCACCTGCAGCAGCAGGCAGCAGCAGCAGCGCGCAGCGGCAGCAGCAGCAGCTCGCAGCAGCAGCAGCAGCAGCCCGCAGCAGCAGCAGCTCGCAGCAGCAGCAGCCCGCAGCAGCAGCAGCTCGCAGCAGTAGCAGCTCGCAGCAGTAACAGCCCGCAGCAGCAACAGCTCATAGCAACAGCAGCAGCAGCAGCAGCTGCAGCCCGCAGCAGCAGCACCTTGCAGCAGCAGCAGCAGCGGGCAGCAGCAGTAGCGGCGTGCAGCAGCAGCAGGCAGCAGCAGCAGCAAGCAGCAGCTGCCAGCCGCGGCTGCTGCTGCCCGCTGCTCGCAGCGAGCGAGCAGCAGCTCGCTGCTGCGCAGCGAGCAGCAGCCCGCTGCTCGCAGCAGATAGCGGGCTGCTGCCCGCTGTGTCACGAGCCAAAGAAGAAGAAGAAAAAAATACGAAAGACGAAGGAAAAAAAAAAGAAAAGGGACTACAAAGCCCCTCTGCTGCAGCTGCAGCGAGCAGCTACTACAGCACACAGCAGTTGCAGCAGCAGCACCCAGTTGCAGCAGCGAGCTGCAAGATCTCGCTGCTGCAGCAGCAGCAGCCATTGCAGCTGCTGTAGCTCGCAGCACGCGCAGCACCAGCTGCAGCAGCAGCAGCAGCAGCAGCAGCAACAGCATCTGCAGCAGCAGCAGCAGCAGCAGCAGCAACAGCAGCAGTAGCAGTAGCAGCACCCGCAGCAGTAGCAGCAGCAGCAGCAGCAGCAGTAACATCAGCTGCAACTGCAGCAGCAGCAGCAGCAGCAGCAGCAACAACAACAGCAGCAGCTGCAGCAGCTGCAGCAGCATCAGCATCAACAACATCAGCGGCGGCCCCAACATTCACCGCTGCTGACATCACTGCTGACGTCAGCACCCCTCTGCTGACGTCACTGCTGACGTCACTACTGACATCAACAAAAAAAGAAAAAACAGAAACAAAACAAAGGGACACCAAGGCATGGCGGATAGTCCAGGCGAGGGGGGGTCCTCCTCTGATGGGGGGACCCCCGCCCCCCCTTTCTTGCAACAGTTGCTGCAGCATCAACAGCAGCAGCAACACCCGCCGCAGGACCAGCAGCAGCCGCCACCGCCGCTGCCGCAGCAGCCGCTACTGTTGCAGCAGCAGCCGCCGCCTATACAGCTGGCGCCGCCGCCACTGCAGCAGCCGCCGCCGCCTCTACAGCAGCAGCCGCCGCCTCTACAGCAGCAGCCGCCACCTCCGCTGCAGCAGCAGCCGCCGCCTCTGCAGCAACAGCCGCCACCGCCGCTGCAGCAGCAGCCGCCGCCGCTGCAGCAGCAGCCGCCGCCTCTACAGCAGCAGCCACCACCGCCGCTGCAACAGCAGCCACCGCCACTACAGCAGCAGCCGCCACCGCCACTGCAGCAGCACCCGTCGCCCGTACAGCTACAGCCACCGCCGCAGCAGCCGCAGCAGCCGCAACAGCAGCAGCTGCCGCCCACTGGTGTCATCGGCGGCCATTCCGACCCGCTCGCGGCTCTTCTGCAACAGCTCGCCGCCTCGACACAGCAGCTTGCTGCGCTCCAGCCGGTACCCGCCCGGACTGTCACCAGTGGTCCACCGTCGTTCGTCCCTCCAGGGCACGCCAGCCCAGCTTTGTCTGCTGCCACGTACTACCTGGCTCAGCAGCAGACTCAGCGCCAGCGGCAGACAGTCACCTCCGTCCTTGGCCCCACTCCGGGTGCCTGCCGCAGGCAGAAGGACTTTGAGACGCCGCCGCCGCCGCTTCAGGCCGGCGAGCAGTTCCGGAGCTGGGAGCTCAGCTTCCGGATCTGGGCGCAGGGTGAGGGCCTGTGGGCGTACTACAGCCTCCCCTATGACTCCACCCAGGCCGACCAGCTGTATGACGCTGGTCGCGCCGTCCGTGCCCTCGTCCCCGTCGCCCCTCCAGCTTCCCGCCTGGCCTTAGANGCCTTAGAGCCTTTTCTCGGCGACGTCACGGCTGGCGCCATCCCGGACCCTGCCGCCGCCTGGCACGTCCTCACCAGGCCACATCGTCTGTCCAGCGACGCTGAGATTAGCCGTCTGCTCCGGGAGTTCAACTCCCTGCATATGGGGGCAACCGAGACGGTCACTGCCTACTGGCAGCGGGCGGAGGACATCCTCCGTCGTCTTGGCACATCTGCTCCGCCCCCGCTGTCCGCGCTTCTCACCATCAAGCGCGGCGCCACGAGTGACTACGCAGACGTCTTCGTCCACTACCCCCAGGACGTCCTCACCACCATGGCGACCCAGGGCACCCTCATGCCCTNGGCTTACGAGCTCTTCCTCCGCATTGAGGAAGCTCGCCAGGAGTCACTACTCCATCGCACGGAGGCGCTGGCATCCCCTGCCGTCGCCTCCCCTACTGTCGCCCCCCCTGCCGTTACCGCCGTGGCCGTCGCCTCCCCCGCCGCAGCTACCTCATCGTCGTCGGGGAAGAAGAAGAAGAGCTGGCACAAGAAAAGCAAGGGTCAGCCACAGTAGCAGCAGCAGCCGTTGTCGACCGGGTCTAGCGGTGGTGGCCCGGTCTGCCACAACTGTGGTCAGCCCGGGCACGGGTGGTACACGTGCCCTCTCCCGACGGACGAGGCACGCGTCATCGCCACCATGCGGCGCCAGCGGGAGTGCCGCCTCGCCTCTGCCGCTGTCGCCGATGCTGGCCCTTCCACCTTGATCTCGCCCAGCGGCTCTGCCACTCCGTCGGCTACGCCTGTCCCGCAGACACCCGCGCCGTAGCAGTACTACCCGCAGCCGTCGGCGCCTCCGCTCCCTTCACAGGCACAGTCCTCCTACTTCCCGGGCTCCGGCACCGTTACTCCGCATTCCGTGTACGCTCCCGGGTCCTCCTCTCGTGAGCGTCAGCTGGAGCAGTTCATCGCGCTCCAGCTCGGCCTTCCTCGCCCTCCTCCCCAAGGAAGTGCGAGTTGCATCACCTCCTGCCCTCCTGCCTCCCCTTGCATGACTGAGGCTGACCTGCGGTCGTGTCCCGTCTCCTCGTCTGTCTCATCGTCGCCCGTGGCCTCCTCCGCCCCTCTTCTTGATGACGTTGCTTGGCTTGACGATTGGCAGTCCCGTTTTGCGCCTCCGTCCACCGCGTCCGCTTCCCTCGCTTGCTGCCATGTGACCGTTAGCGATCTTGCAACCCCGGTCCAGGACCCCTCTGCGACCTGGATCATCGACTCCGGGGCCACGCATCACATGACAGCCTCTTGTGAGGCCTTCAGTATGCTTGGTCCTACCGGCGATGTCTCCGGTGTCCGGACGGGCTCCGGACAGGTGTTACCTATCCGTGGTGTCGGTGTCGTTCGTTTTCGTGGTCCTGCCGGTGACGTCTTCCTGACCGATGTCCTCTTCGTCCGAGGTCTAGAGCTCAGCCTCCTTTCCGTGACTGCCCTTGACCGCATGAGCATGGATGTTGTCCATTCGCGTGGTGTTGGCACTGTGTCGTTGCGCCCGTCAGGCCTTGTTGTCTTGCACGCCACCGCCCGTGGCAACCTGTGGCATGTTCCTCGTCTCTCATCTTCTCTTCCCGTCTCCTCCTCGTCGGCCGCCACAGGCCATGTGCTCGTCACCAGTACCCTTTCTCCTCAGCACACCCGCCTCTTGCACCGCCGCCTCTGCCACATCCACTCTGCCGCTGTGGACAGCATGCTTCGCACCCGGCCTGCCTTGGGCCTTGACCCGGAGACGTTCCCTCTCCCGTGCCCCACTGAGTGCATTGACTGCGCTCAGGGGAAGATGCACCGGTCCACGTACCCCCTGTCTGACTCCCGTGCATCTGCCCCTCTCGACCTTGTCCATTCGGATGTCATGGGCCCTCTCCCCACCGAGTCGGTCGGTGAGCACGGCCGCTATGTCCTCACCCTCACGGACGACTATTCTCGCTACCGCTGGGTCTTCTGACTTAGGCAGAAGAGTGATGTCGCCCGGGCCATCCAGGACTGGCTTGTCCTCGCCGAGCGCGCATGTGGCCGCTTCCTTCGCCGCTTTCGCTCCGATCGCGGTGGCGAGCACATGGGTGAGGCTGCGACTTTTCTCGCCACCCGCGGCGTCAACCACGAGACATCGGCGCCCTACACACCCGCCTAGAACGGTGTCTCCGAGCGGTGGAACCGGACCATGGCTGACGCCGTCCGCACCATGCGTGTCGAGTCCGGCCTCTCCGAGGGCTTCTACTTTGAAGCCATGGCATACATGACCTGGGTCTGGAACCGGATTCCCCACGGTCCCCTTCCTCGTCAGTCCACGCCTGACCAGCATTGGTGCGGTCAGCGCGCTGACCTCCGCCCCGCTCGCGTCTAGGGTTGTGTCGCCATTGTCTGGCTGCCCGTCCCACAACAGGGTGGCAAGCTCTCCCCCCGCGGCCGTCCCTGTACCTTCCTCGGTGTCTCTCGTCAGTCCAAGGCCTGGCGCTTCTGGGACCCATCCCGGCACTGCATCATCGAGTCCCGGGATGCCCTCTTCTTCGAGGACCTGTTTCCTTGCGACCTCATTCGCTCCTGCTCGTCTGTGTCTATCCCGTCGCGAGGGGGTGTGCTGAGTCCGTCCTCCGTCCTACCGCGTCCGGGTGACACAGTCGCGTCCGCTGGTTCCCCCGGGCCAGCTGTCCCAGTCGCGTCCGCTGGTCCCCCCGGGTCAGCTGTCCCAGTCGCGTCCGCTGGTCCCCCCGGGCCAGCTGTCCCTGTCGCGTCCGCTGGTCCCCCCGGGGCAGCTGTCCCAGTCGTGTCCGCTGGTCCCCCCGGGCCAGCTGTCCCAGTCGCGTCCGCTGGTTCCCCCGGGCCAGCTGTCCCAGTCGCGTCCGCTGTTCCCCCCGGGCCAGCTGTCCCAGTCGCGTCCGCTGGTTCCCCCGGGCCAGCTGTCCCAGTCGCGTCCGCTGGTTCCCCCGGGCCAGCTGTCCCAGTCGCGTCCGCTGGTCCCTCCGGGCCAGCTGTCCCAGTCGCGTCCGCTGGTTCCCCCGGGCCAGCTGTCCCAGTCGCGTCCGCTGGTTCCCCCGGGCCAGCTGTCCCAGTCGCGTCCGCTGGTCCCTCCGGGCCAGCTGTCCCAGTCGGGTCCGCTGGTCCCCCTGGGCCAGCTGTCCCAGTCGAACCCTCTGGTCCCTCCAGGCCAGCTGCCCCAGTCGAGTCCTCTCGTCCCCCCGGGCCAGCCGCCCCTGTCGTGTCCACTGATCTCTTCAGGCCGACAGCCCCAGTCTCCTCCAGTGGCCCGTAAGACTCAGCGTCGTAGCGCGCCTTGTCACGCTACACACGCGGCCCCGGCGGCATCCTCCGACCCAGGCCGTCAATGAGCGTCCAGAGCGTCGTATCGCGCTCGACAGCGCCTCGACCCCCCGTGGCGCCACGTGCCTCCTCCACTCCCACGGTCGTGAGCGGGGACCCTGGCACCAAGGCCCTGGGTCTAACCACCTCGGCCATCATTGCCGATCTCCACCCGGGCTCCGCATTGGGCTACGCCATGCTCCATCACGAGCATCGGCACGCTGTCGTGGCTGCCCTTGCGCGCATCCCACCTGGGGCGCGAGAGGCACACGCTCTCTCAGTCCGCTCCACAGCACGCCCGGAGGACCCAGCCACCTTGNTCCACTGGGACGCTGCCTGCGCCGATGAGCTCGCTGCTATCCGACAGCACCACGTGTACGACCTCGTTGACCTTCCTCCAGGTCGGAAGGCCATCGGCGCCAAGTGGGTCTTTCGGCGCAAGTGGAAACCCGACGGGTCCCTGGACAAGTACAAGGCCCGCCTCACTGCCAAGGGGTTTGCCCAGGTCCCTGGGGTCGACTATGACCACATCTTTGCCCCAGTTGGCCGGTTTTCCACCAGCCGAGCGCTCTTTAGCCCGGTCGCCCAGCATGGGTGGGAGCTGCATCAGATGGATGTGAGCAACGCCTTTCTCCATGGCTCACTGGAGGGTGAGGAGCTCTACATGGTGCAGCCACCAGGCTTTGACGATGGCACCGGTAGAGTGTGGCGCGTGCATAAGGCCCTCTATGGTCTGAAGCAGTTGCCTCGGTGCTGGAACCAGGAGATCAGCAGCACGCTACTCCGTGGTGGGCTCCAGCGCAGCACCGTGGACCCTGCACTATTTGTCAGTCCGCAAGGTCAGACTTTCGCTACTGTTCTGGTGTACGTCGACGACCTTCTCATTGTGTCGCCGGACACGGCCGCCATCCAGCGCATCAAGGACCTGCTGCACGCCACCTACCAGATGAAGGATCTCGGGTCTGCCCGAGTCTTCCTGGGCATGGAGCTCGAGCATGATCGCTCCCAGGGCATCCTCCATGTCCATCAGGCTGCTTATGTGCAGACTCTGTCCACTCGTTTCGCCGAGGACCTGCCACTCGTGTCGAGCGCATCCTCACCCATGTCGCCCGATGGCCAGGTGAAGCTGAAGAGTCTATACCCAGCTGTTGTGGGGGAGCCAGTTGACGTGACCACGTACCTGCGAGTCATCGGGTCACTGATGTTCCTGGCGACGACGACGCGTCCAGACATCGCGTTCGCCGTCAACCTCCTGGCCCAGTTCTCTCAGGAGCCGCGTCACCTCCACCACGAGGCTGCGATCCGAATACTGCGCTATGTCGTCTCGACTCCTCGGCGAGGTCTCATGTTCCGCCGTCAGCCGTCTGTTGTCGCAGTGGGCTACACCGACAGCGACTGGGCCGGCAGTCCGGACGGTAAGAGTCGCACAGGCTAGATCTTTCTGATTGGCGGCACGGCTATGTCCTGGCGCAGTGGCAAGCAGGGATGCATTGCACGTAGCACTGCTGAGGCTGAGTACGTGGCTCTTGGGTCAGGCGCGTGTGAGAGTGTGTGGTTGCGTCGTCTGCTATCCGAGTTGCGTCAGTCTGTCCCATCCATCACGTTGCATTGTGACAATGAGAGTGCCATGGCCATCGCC
>SZWC01011695.1:19474-51978 GCA_023375785.1 Penium margaritaceum
TCTCTCTCTCTCTCTCTCTCTCTCTCTCTCTCTCTCTCTCCCCTCAGCAATAGATATTACATAGATAACTTATAGTGTTAACAAATAATCACAATATCTCTCTTGTTTGTTTTACAAAAGCAAGATTTTTATAGTATACTTCGTCAATATTTGTTGTGTACCTTTGACTATCCTTGCATGTTTTGTTTATTGTTTTAATATTTTTCCTTTTATTTACTCTTGTGCTAACCAAATTATTTAGCCTTACATGGCACACACCTATCAATAATGTGTTGGCAAGCAAGATGGCAATTACTAAATGACAAAAAGCTTCACAATTGTATAAACCCGTTGTTTGAAGCTTTTGGTGCTAAATCTGCTTCAGTTTTGTTTTCAAGACCCCCATAACACAAGACAAAGTGTATGTGGGCATGTGTGCTCATTTTTCATCAAAACATTATCTTGTTATAAATGTAGTGTTTCGTTTTTTGCATCCTTTTGCTTTCATTTTTGTGATGCTCTCCTCATAATCATATGGTGCCTTTGAAGGGTGTTGCACTCAAAGAATTCTTTAACGATAAAAAGGTAATCCTTATCGTCTTTAGCAATCAGTTGGATACAACAACCAACACACTTACTCCCATTGAGAAGTCTCTAAGAGGAATCCAAGGACTGAACTTACAAAACCGGCAAGCAATTACGTTTAAAAAGGTATCATCATAAAATGTTTGGCTAATGGTCAGCCGTCAAGGACTACCACCCTTAGCTATTTTTGAATGTTGTACCTATAGACAAACCACATAACAAGAGCGTGCAATGCTCATCATACACAAAACATAGCATTTTATATAGCTTCAAAAATAGGATACAATTTGTACATGACTGTGTTCAAATCAAAATCAAATCATGAGGAAGCTACAAAACCATTCAAATACACTCTTCCCATAGTCAATGGAGAGAGTATAGAGATGGGTGTTATAAATTCCCTTTGAAGGAGAATACTCAAAGCACACATTGAAACACCAGTGAATAAAATGGCCTCCCTTTACCATAAAACCTTGTTTGAGCTCCATGAACCACTTGTTTGCACTCCGTTTCATCCAA
Organism: Penium margaritaceum; assembly: GCA_023375785.1. Taxonomy (NCBI): domain Eukaryota; kingdom Viridiplantae; phylum Streptophyta; class Zygnematophyceae; order Desmidiales; family Peniaceae; genus Penium; species Penium margaritaceum. Next base: position 20,558 of record SZWC01011695.1, read on the forward strand.
ATCACTTGGTTTGCATCATTCAATGTGTACGTCCATGTGCATATGGTCGCCCACATCCTTTCAACTTTCCCACTTTGTCATCCATATCTTCTCTCATCAACTGAGCCCAGATTTCCTTCTCCACTCTCTTTTGTAGATTCAAAAGTTTAAAGGATGGGGGTAGTTCCATTTTCATAACAACGTATCACAGAACGCTGACAACGAACAACAACATAATGAAAAATACATCTCAATTATCTCATACGGGGTATAATACCTTATTACTCCCCTTGGTGATCGGTAATACTGTGCTTCCAAGGTGCTAATGCATGACCAACATCCACCACCATCAAATCTACCAGTTACAACTGTTGTCTAAAGCTCATGGGACACAGACAAAGATGGCATCCTCGTCAACAGCTTCATTAAACTCTTCTTATATTTTGCATCCTTTGTGGCTTCCTCATCAAGTTGAATGATCATATGTGGCTCAAGTTAAGCATTGGCTTTTTGATGAGGGAAGAATTAATGCCCATGTGGATCTCTCTTGCATGAAAAACCTCATCAACACATGGAAAATGGTGCATGCCATTGGTGCACAAAGTTGTACACTATTGAAATTGATACAAATGAGTTTTAAGATGTCCAATGGTGCATGAGTGGACATCAAGAACACCCACATTGAACTTCGGAAGATGGAGGGCGAGTGCTTCTTATGGTACAAGCCAAGTTATCAAGCTAGGATAAAACACTTATGATTTGGATTCTACATCATAGTAGGTTGTCACTTTCGATGATAAATGCGGGATAATGGAGATCCTACCAAGGGAGTGACGTGTAAAAGTGGAAATAAACCGTAGTTCCAAAGGTATGAAAATCATTAAATCTTCTACTAAGGTTCGTTTTGTAATCAAAGATGAATGGCAAAAAACTGCTTATGCACATGCAATGAGAATCATCGACAACATGGCGGACATGAAACTTTAATGCAAGCTTTTTTCTTTATGTTAGGGGGGTGTAGCAAGGGTTAGGTTCCTTGCTCCTAGGACAGTTGTGCTTGTAGAGTAATTAACAATAAAGTTAAAACCAGGAACTGGGAGAATAATGGGATGTAATGACTATATTTGATCACAACAATAATACGAGAAACTGTACAGCAAACAAAGCTCAGGCGGAGTAACTCTTGTTCACCTAGTTGTTGCCTTGATGCCATGGTCTTTTGCTCCATAGCTTGGCGTGTAGGTACTTCTTGCTGCGCCAAGCGCTTTCCTTCATCCGCCAAGTGTTGCGCTTCTTTTGCATTATGTTCTGCCTCCTTCTTACCCCATGCGTTAACCCTGCTCACCAGAAATTTCATCGAGAGGTGGAGATTTTGCACCTGAATTATCTATCTCCATGTTGCTCACATAATCCATGTTGCCTCTAGTGTTTGTAGGCTGGATCCCTCCTAAGGCGCTAGAAGAGGTCAGTTTCTCACTCGCGTAGGCAACAAGATTTCACAGCTCCTTCAGATCACACCTAGCTAAGACTCACACTGTAGATGCTCTCGGTATTAACCTTGCTATAATACCATGTTGATGTTAATGGGGTGTAGCAAGTGCTAGGTTCCTTGCTCCTTGGACCGTTGTGCTTGGAGGGCTGCTACTGATAGAGTGAGAAGCTAGAAATGGGAGAATGCTTGGACCAAATGATTGTACATGATCAAAACTTTAGTACAAGCAACTGTACAGCAAACACAACTCAGTTAGAGACTAACTCTAGACTCCCACGCCTATACATAGCTCTTGGCCCACAGGTGGCCAACGTCTAGGGAAATAGCTCTAGCAAGTAGCTTGAGTCTTGGACGTAGTCTAGCCAACTCTTGTAGGCAGTCAAGCCTTAAGGTAGTCAAGGGACTCCTCCTACCTAGGCTAGCAGAATATTGCCAGGCTAACTAGGGTCTTGAGAAGAGTGTTTATAGAGTCTTGGCCTTACGCGATGTCAAGACTAGTGGAGGCTGCTTTGGTTGAATGCAGGTGGAAAGGATGGTGATGATTAAGTTGTTGAGTGAAGACAACGAGGCTGGCCACCTTTATTGCAGGTTGTAGGCAAGTTGATAGCTGTCCAGGCAGATGGAAAATTCTGACTATAGGTGAGAAGATTCTTAGTCTTGAAATCTCTCTCTAGACACTAACCCCTTCACAAGCTCTTTTTGCTGAATCGTGCATGGCAGTGCTCATGCACAACGGAACCCACTTGTGGCTTTACATGTCGGAGATGACTCCTTAATGCATGAAGTGATGAAGTCTTGTTTATGGCATGCATGTGCTTATAGAAAGTAGTCCCCAATCTTTGCCTTGCATGCTACTACTACGTCTTGCTGATGCAATAGGCTATGCAAGGCGGTCCACACTACCTTGCTTCGTGTAGCCCCACTATGACTGAACGTAGCTCAGATCCCAACAATGTGTAAACACATTGCACAACTGCTAAATGGTCTTGGTAAGCATGCATGCGCTTCCCAGCTATGCATGCAGCACACAATATTTTACAACTGTAGGGTCCTTTGCACCTCGATGCCAGAAACAACTATGGCCTTAACAAGTAAAGAAAATCTTCGCCGTTGAATCCAAGGATTTTTGAGAAAAAATCCCTCACTTTTTGCAGGCTCCTCCGATTCCCAAACCAACTAAGCCAGCTTGACCCAAAAAATAGGCATAGTAATCTTCACCTCTAACACTCCCCCTCGATTGGTGCACCGAAGAGTTTTACTAGTTGTTGGTATAGAAATTGGTGATGTCAGGTGTCTCATGAAGGGTTTCGATTTCGGAAGAAATTTCAGCTACTTCCCTGATGTTGAAAAATTTTAGAGGAGGCTTTTCCTTGCTCTCTAACTCGAGCTTATCCTCGACGGCAACAACCAAGCTCCTTGTGGGTATTTTTAAAAAATGTGAGGTTGCTGCTAGGATTTTCCCACTATCCCGGCCCAAGAAACAAAATGACTGGCGGCCTCTCAAGTTGAATCGCATTAACTTCCATGACTTCTACTCTAAGAAAACGTTAAGGGGCATTTTCAACGCATGCATCTGTATGGAGGGACGCTCCCGTTGACTTGCCCTTTGCTTGAACGTTTCACAGCTTCTTTCCAAAGGGTTGAGAAACTGTAGGAAGAAGAGAAAAGAATATTCTCCTCTCCCCATCACGTCCAGCAATTATTGCGGAGGTATAAATGGCAGTTGTAGTATTGTTGTCACCATTTTTGCCCTCCCTCATGCAAAGTGGACGCTACATTACCTCATCCAAGATCTGCGCGATTTTGACTGCTACAGCTAGATTCGGGGTCACGATACTCGTTTGTTGCATGCTTGGACTCATATCCACTTCTGCTAAGAATTTTGCGCAGTGAGCTGTGACCTCCTCCTCTCGCCGTTTGTCCATTCCCTCCTGTCGCTTTGTCCTTTTTCCTTAGCTCCCTTGCCAGGTTCCGTCTCGTAGTGGAGGGCGGTTGTGGAGGGCAAAGAGGAGTCGCAAGCTCGCTCGCCCACCCATTGGCAGGCTACTTTACTTGTTTGTTTGCCTTCTTTTTGGCAAGCTTTCTCGCTTGCTTTTTGCCCTCGCTCCTTGCCGCGACAGTAGGCAGCTTCGTTGCCAAGCCAATCGTCTTGGCGGGCCTGCAACTTGCTATCTAAGGCACCGTGTTGATGTCCAGAGATGTTTATGCGATATTAGCATCTAGATTAAAAGGCGGCTCGCTACAGTTTTGAGATATTCCTTACGTCATGAACCTCGCAAACGTACGTTTCTGCACATGCCAGGACCTATCCTCTGGATTACGTGGAACAGGGCTCAGTGGTTCTCCGGAAGAGACTAGCATGGCCCTAGCATCTCGCCAACTTGTGATATTAATCGAGTTTCTCTCTTTCCGGCGTTCCAACTATTTGCCTCGCCATTTCCGAGAACGCAGAATCTCTCAGAATAATTCCTTGTATGACTAAAAAAAGATGGAAGGTCGCGTTTGCTCTGAAGAACTCCTGTCAGAGATAGCTAGAACTGTATTTTCACGTTTCTTATGCAAGTTCTTAAAAACATCATCGCGATGATCCTTTCTGAAAACATGCTTTCCGATGATACGGGGTTTTCACAACATCACAGGGCAAATCCTAGTCGCTCGATGGATAAATCACAAACATCGCGGTGCCTGCTGAAGATGTCTATGAGATGAAAATCTATGCCGGCCGGCGAAATCTACCTGACGCCAGCGCAGAAAGGAGGCCAGGCGAAAATGCGACACTCGTCTGGTCTGTAGCGACTGTTGCAACGAAATAACCTCCATCAGCATCTAGTTGCTGGCACCTCCACGACATCAACATGGTGCCTAATGTGCCCCTCTCGCAACCCCCCCCGCTGTCTTCGCAGCTACTCTGCCGCGTTCCCTTGATTTGCACCCTGCCGTCGCGGCAAGCTATTGCGACAGGCAACACTGCATCAGTGCTCCTCTCCCAGCTTGCTACAGCCGCTTCTCGCTCTTGAAAAAATCAGTTGCGCGTACCTTTTTCAGCTTATAGTGTGAGTCCGCGCTACACAGCTTTTATGTTATACGTAGGACTGAACCAGATCCACAGAGAAAATTGAACGTTGCGCATTTGATGACTTATGTAGGTCTCCTTAGCTAACAATGGACTGAAGTAGGTCTCCCAAACCGCTATCATTTCGGGAGCAGAAACGACCACACGTGTCACAAAGTAGGCGTCTAAATAGCGCATCTTACTGAGGCAAGGTTGGCTCAAACTCTTTGGATGTCTTTGTCAAAGAGAATGTGAGAGGATCTTTCGGAGTTAAGAGGACTCTATCTGTAACAAGGGGATGTTTTGGTGTTGATGAATTTGCTTGACGACTCAAGATTTCCGCTGCATGCTCCACAAAACGTTTCCCGTGCACCATGGGGCACAAACCGCCATCTTTCCGTGTGCATGGATCATCGATGGCTTTGGTGCGCATGTTCAATTTTAACGTGTCTCCTAGGTCGCTCTTCTTCAAAAGATATGGCAAATGGACACTACGCGTACGTCCACATTCCTCCATACATCTCCAAAAAATGTCCTTTGGGACACTTTTGGTGAAGAAATTTGCATCTTGCGTTTTTCCTGAAACGTGTTTCCTACATGATCGTGTGGTCGATCACCTTTGAGAATATCTAGTGGCCGCATATGTCAATGTGCTTTGTCTGCTCGTTGAACTTTGTAGAGTTTGTGAGGTCAATGGCTGATTTCTTGTCGACAAAAACAATGGTTGGACCATGTTGAGGAAAACCAATTTCGTCAAGGAGGTTCCTTAGGTAGGTGACCTCCTGAGTTGCTATTGTCGCCTTGACATACTCAGCATCCGCCCAACTCTGTATGATGATGTTGTGTCTCCTGCTTGACCACAAAACAGTTGTTCTGGCAAGGAGAAAGACAAATTATGTGGTGATACGGCGTCCCATCCTTTATACCACCAAATGTACACCCACTAATCAGCTCTACTCCAATTCATCTGACAAGCCAAAGACCAACCCCGTCACAGCCGTAGATTGGAAGTACTTGAGTGCACGGTCCAAATCCTTGCAGGCCCTTTCATTAAACCCCTCACTCCCTAGCGCCAAGGTGCTCACCGCAAACTGCAGGTCTGGTCGAGTCTAGCTTGTAGCGTGCATGAGAGAATTGACTTTACTATTATTGCCAATCTCACTTCTCCCCCTTGGTCCTTGATGGATCAAGTGCTGTTGAATTAGGGGTGTTAGAACACAATGATTAGGGACGTTGAATCGTTCAAAGACTTTGGTTGTGAAAGATTTGTGAGATAGTTTGAGCGTGCTTTTCATGCGGTTGTGTTTGATGTTCATACCGAGGTAGTACTCAAAGCTAGGCATCAAGTTGAAATTTGACCTTTTGTGCCATTGCACAAGTTGTTGCATGGATGAAGTCTGGCAATGGGTCGATGATTATGATTCATCCACGTATAGAAGAATGTACAAGTCTAGACACTTGTCCTTTTCTTTTCAATGCGTGAAGAAGCAGTCCTCTCATGCTGATGGATGAAAATTCAGTTACTCGAAGAGACTTTGGATCTTGCGGTATTGGAGAAGAGGACTCTACTTTAACCCTTAAAAGCTTTTGACAAGCTTGCACACTCTTCTACTGCCATCATCATACCCTGCTACCTATCTCATGTAAACAATAGTGTTCATTTCCCCATGGAAAAAAGTGTTTCATAACTCAAGCTAAAGGACTTCATAGTCTTTGAGTGCTACAATGGTGAGCATGATGCGCGTTGTGGTATAACAGCTCACTAGTACCCATGTTTCAAAGAAATCCATGCCGTCCACCTAAGACTCCCTTTTTAACCAAGTGCATTTTGAATTTTTTGATGCTTCCATTTGCCTTCCTCTTCACCTTGAACACCCACTTCACACAAATTGGTCTTCAACTAGATGGCAACTCTGTTAACTCTCAAATTCCCAACTCCACGAGGCTATTCAATTCTGCATCTAGTGCTGCTTTTGCATTTGTTGCAAACTTGCTGTCAATGCTTCCTTGAGTGACTTTGGCTCAAGCGGTAGTGTACATGAAGCCTTGGAAAGGAAAGCTGTCAAGTGCATTGTTATGAAGTCGGCATGTACCTCATCATTCTTAGCATACACCGTGCATGTTGTTATTGCCATGTCGCATTCTGCTTCATCATCCTTGTGCTGTTCTTCCTTTTCTGTAAGAGGCGCTTCAAGTAGCAGCGCTTGATTATGGCGTCATGCTTCTTTAGCATCGTCGCCATTGCACCATCTTGCGTCGCCACGGGATGGCCTCCACCATGGCTTACTACGACAGCCTCTTGCACAGCGGCGATGTGTTTGGCATGATCAACTTCAAGGGGCACACTCACGCGCACGGCATCTTCACTCACCCCATCTAGATTCATCCTGGTGAGTGGATCATAGTCTACTACTTTGTCTTGCAATGACTCCAGAAATGAGTCGTAGAATGACTCAAGGAGGTGTGGTACGGTCGAGTGCTTGGCTTCCCACCCTTGACATGTCAGATGCTCAAAGAAGAAGCATCACAACTGGTGATGATATGTTTAGTGTCGATGATGTAGAGCCCCCAACCTTTCATGTTGGGGCTTTGTCCAACAAACATGCCCCAACTTACTCTCTCTGCAATTTTCTACGATGTTCCTTTGGGACGTGGAGAAGCGACATGTAGCCAAATGTACGAAACATGGTGATTTTTAGCATGTATTGGTTTCATGCTTCAAAGGGAGATGTATTTGATAAGGACATGTGCGTCACAAGATTTCCCACCCAAACCCTTGCCCTAAAGTATAGGGCCACCAAGATTTGTCCAACTGCACTCCCAATAGAATACATTTGAATAGATTTGAATAGTGTTATCTTCCCTTTCTACGACACCATTATGATATGAGGTATATGGTGCAGAGATCTACTACACGATGCCCATGTCCTCAAGATCCGAAACGAATTTTGTGCTAGTGTGCTCACCATCATTGTCAGAGCGTAGGACTTGCAGCTTCTTATTGCTTTGCCTCTCCGCCATTTCCAACCATTTGAAGAAGTAGTTTGGCAATTCATCTCTGGTTCAAACAGGGTATTTCTAAAGAAAACATGTTGCATCATTGACAAAGATGAGGAGGTAATGGTGTCCACCATAGACTATTGCTGAAAGGAGTGGTCCGCACATGACAATGTGCACCGGTCTCAAGTTTTGGTTGATGTTGCATTTGCTTGAAGGAGGGAACATTTGTAGTGGCAACTTGGCACTAACGCAGTCCTCACATGGGCTAGTTCTGCCTTGGCCACTTTTCTTGATGTCAAAGGCGTTGGCATGGTCTTTCTTCACCATGGAATCTACCGACTCATTCTTGATGTGGCCAAGCCTCTTGTGCCACACTACAACATTTGTGCATGCTGGTTGGTGTAGACTTGCGGCAGTAAATCGGGAATTCATATCATCCTAAGCTGGTGCGCGGAAGACTAGCTCAATCTTGCCAGGAAGAAGGAGCTGACCTTCAACAAAGGTTTTTCCTTCATGGATTTTAAGCAAAAATTGGTTGTAGTTACTGATGATGCGAGCTCATTTCTTCATGAGTTGGCCGAGAGAGAGGAGGTAAACAGCAATTTCAGGTATGTGAAGAACGTTTTCAAACTTGACCTGTGCTCCATCATACCCTGTCACGGTCATCATGCCCTTGTAGTGCATGGCACCTGCTTGTTGTTGGCGACTATCACATAGCTCCAATCTGAAGGCTCGAAGTTGTGGAGGCAGGTTTTGTGGTACGTGATGTGCGAGGTACACCCGCTAACCAGGTACCAAACATACCGCAAGTAGACCAGCCTAATGCTTTGACTGTCACAAAACTAGAACATAGATGTAGTGTCGTCAAACTACTGTCCTTTGCCTTTAATGTTGCCTTCTTGTCAAACTCCTCATTTTCCTCCTTACTCTTTTCTCCTCAACTTTCCTTCCTCTCTCCCCCTTGTTTCCTTCCCTTGAAGTTGCTCTGCATCCTCCCTTTCTCCTCATCACACAATCTCTTGAAGCACTCTTTCTTCATGTGCCCTTTCTTTGTAGAATAATGGTATGTGATATCAGGACTTGATCCGGTCAATTGGCTTATGGCACTGCATGCAATTGCCTTTAGGAGGGAGCGCGTTGACTTCTAGGAGTATGCTGACTTCATCACTGCATGGTTGTTTGACAGGGAGTGAGACAAGCTCTTCTCTCCTTCAATCTACTAAGCTGCATTGGAGAAAATGCAAGCTTTTTTGCTTGTATGTTCGCAGTCTTTATGTTGTGTCAGTAGCATCTTGTAGACATATGCCTCTATCAATTCTGCTTCAAGCTTGAATAGGAAAACTTTCTTCATGCCATCCTTGTCTCTAGTGAGGCCCTGCCGTAAGGAAGACACGAAGATTAGCTCAAAGATGGGTGCATCTGTGATGGAAAGCTGGTCACAAAGCAATTTTTCCTTGTTGATGTAGTTGTCAATGTCAGTGAAGCTGCTAAGGCTCATGTGGGAGAGCTCTATGAGGAGATGAGACATGAAACTGGAGTCGCCAAACATGTAGATCCATAAAAGATGGGACCATGCATGCTTTGCGTGCTCAGTTGTTGCCTCAAACATGCCAATGGATTCTTGAATGCACAGAATTAGCTACTTGTCAAGCACCATGTATACAGCTTGCGTGAAATAGTTGAACTCCGACACAATGTGTGGTGAAGATCCTTGGAGAGGAGGAAAGTAATAGCCTATGTAGAACTATCAGATCGTATGATTCTAAGCCACTTGCTTGAACTTATGGGCCCAGTCCGGAAAGTTCTCACCATCAAAAAGGTCAATCTTGATATTATGAAGAAAGGCTGCTTCTACTAGCACAATTTCTTCCAGCCCCTGGTACCCAACTCCTTATGTTGGAGATGTTGGGTGAGTTGTGTGGCACTACTACACGTTTGTAACTTCCAGTTACGCTAAGAACACATGATGCTCTCTAGGCTCTTGTTGCACCATGTATGTCTGAGGCGTTGTCGCTGGAGCAGATGGCTGAAATGGTGCCATAATGGCCATGTCCTATGCAACCTGTGGTTGTTGGGCTGGAAACTACTGTTGCATTCCTACTTATGCCAGAGCTAATAGTGGTACTTGTGGAGGAATGAAAGGCTGCTGCATGAGTGGTGGAGGACTTTGCTGAGGCAGATGTGCTGATGATGCTGATGAAGCTTCAAGGGCATGATTAAACTGATTTTTCTATTTTTTTTGTTGTGATAGTTTCAGTTGTTGCTGTTGCAGCAAATTCTGCTACTATAGTCATGCCATCTACTACAAAAGTTGATTCATCTAAGCATCACGTGTGAGATGCTCCTGCAGGCGAAGTAACTCTTCTATACCTAGTTGCTGCCTCAATGCCATTGTCCCTTGCTCAACATCTTGGCGCATAGCTGCTTCTTGCTACGTCATGAGCTTTGCTTCATCTGCCAAGGTGAATGAATCACCACCACGAGGTGGAGATTTTGCACCAAGAGGTGGAGATTTTGCACTTGAATTCTCCATCTGCATGTTGCTCATCTAATCCACATTACCTATGAAGTTTGTAGGCTTGATCCCACCTTGGGTGCTTGAAGACCTCAGTTGCTTGCTGACGTAGGCGACTGGATTCCACAGCTCCTCCAAAACACACCTAGCTAGGACTTAGACTATAGATGTTGTTAGCACTGACCTTCCTCTCATACCATGTTGATGTTTGTGGAGTGTAGCAAGGGCTAGGTACCTTGCTACTAGGACCATTGTGCTTGGATAGCAAGTACACATAGAGTGAAAAGATGGAGCTAGGAGAATGATGGGAAGAAATGACTACAGCTGATCACAAATAAAGTACAAGCAACAGTAGAGCAAACACAGCTCAGCTAGAGACTAACTCTGGACTCTCACGCTTAGACACAACTCTTGGCCAACAACATGTGGGCAACATCTAGAAAGACCGCTCTAGCAAGTGTCTTTAGTTTTGGACGTAGTTTGGCCATCTCTTCGAGATAGTCAGGCCTTCAGGTAGTCAAGGGTGTCCTCCTACCTAGGCTTGCAGACCATTGCCTAGCTAACTTGGGTCTTTAGAAGAGTGTCTGTAGAGTCTTGGCTTTGGGTGATGTTTGAAACTAGTGGAGGCTGGTATGGTTGAATGGGGGCAGAAAGCTTGGTGATGACTAGGTTGTTAAGTGAAGACTACGAAGCAGGCCACCCTTAATAGTACGTTGTTGGCAAAATAACAGCTGAAAATGCTGATGGAAGCTTCCGGCTGTAGATGGGATCATTCCTATCCTAAGAATCTTCCTCTAGGCAGTAACCCCTCTAGTAGCTCCTGCTCCTCAATCGTGCATGGCTGTGCTCATGTAGAGCGGTCCCCGCTTGTGGCTTTGCATGTGGGAGATGACTCGTGCATGCATGTTCTGATGTAGTGTTGTGTCATGCATGCATGCGTTGATGTAAGTTGGTCCCCACTTGGGGCCTTGCGCGCTGCTGCTCAGTTGCGCTTATGTACTAGGCTATATATGGTGTTTGACACTACACAGTTAGGTGTAGCCCCACCCTGAGTAGACCTAGCTCAGAACCCAGTAGTGCATAGTTGCACTACACAGATATTGACTCATCTGGGTCAGCAACCCGGGAGTGCATGCAGCGCGTAGTAGTTTACAGCTCCTGGTTCCATTCCCCCCTTGAACGTGGATGCCAAAAAAAAATCTGGCGTATACAAGCGTAGAAAATTTTGTCATTGAACCCGAGAAGTTTTGAGAAAAATTCCCTAACTTCTTGCAGGCTCCTCCAATTCCGAAACCGATTGTGCTAGCTTGACTAGAAAAAAAGGCGTAGTAATCGTCACCTCTAATAGTTTTTGTATGTGCCATGAAGTTCATGCTTGTATGTGATGTGATGTTTTCATGAATCCTCAGACAAGAAAACCTGGTTTGGTTGCATCATAATCCGTAGTTGGAGAAGATGTTGAGCATAGTGAGACCATGTCAATGTTATTTGTCCATTGTAATTCAAATTTGATCTCGCACTTTGTGCAATGTTCACCTCATCTATCCATATGATGCAACCATTACACAAGTCATTTTGAATTCCAATTCTCAAGGATCTCATTGTTGGATCAGCATGTCACCATGAGTCTTGTCATTTGTATGCTCCTATACTTGTTGTAATGGGAACCACGTTGTTTTGGATGTCCTCTTCATCGTTTTTATCATATTGTTGGTCGGAAAAATCATGTTGTGCATGAAGAGGCACAACATGACGAGATGTGGATAAAAGCAAATGGCATTGTATTGCATCTTGTAGAGGAAGTTAAAACATTGTTTTGAGACACCAAAGGCTTGCTTAATCATGGAGTGAGCACATGAATATTCAATGTTAAAAAGTTCATTTGCATCTTTTGGCTTGCTTGCTTTGTTCCCAAAAAAATCTTATGGGATATTCACAGTCACTATGCGGTGTTAAAACCCTATAACCCTCCACAAATTCTGAACCTACCAAAAAAGTGTGAATTGGAAGTTGTAACTTGTGATCGAATGAAATCTTGATCATTAGGCAATTGTGTGCTCATCCCTCTTACGTGATAATGACATGTGTAAACCTCAAATCAACATCACATGTAGCCAACACATTCTATGAGATATGTTTATGCTTTTCAAAAACCTTAACCCTTAAAAAATTACACACAACCACCTGAACATTTGTGCATTCTATTTCTCCAACACGGTATGTAAACCACGGCATGTTATCCATTATCCTCTTCATCAACTACAAGAGAAACTGTTTTCGCTCGCTTACGTAGTAATTGTAGGAGCAAGGTTTTTAACAACCAAAATAACCTTCACTGCAACGCAAAGGATTCTTGCTGATCTACGTTCCAAATGCTCATCAATTTCACTTATTGACGGTGGATAACACACCCACATAACCATATAAATAGATTTCCTCCACACAGTTTTGTGTCTATCAATGATGTGCAATGAAGAATTTCATAGATGATGGAATCCTATGCCTTTTCTGTATTTAGAGTCATGTTAAAGATTCTGGGAGGATGCCTAAGGCTGATTTTGGTCAATCATGGTAACCCGCCAAAGTTGTTGTGCAAGGTGCTTCTGAATGTGTGAATCAATAATCAATGGAGAATGTTGAGGAATAAGTGTAAATGCATTCTTCGTATCGGCGATGCATTGTTGGAGCAAAGTTGTACAGAGCGCTGAGGAATTTGTGCATCCATGGTAATCGGGCATGTGAACTGCCAAAATTCAACATTTTTTTAGAAGGAATGATCTAATCTTGGCAACATGCGTAGCTTGAGAGGTGACGATGTGAAGTCAATCGTTTCAAGACCTTTTGCGCCAAATCCACGTTGAAACAAGGCTTTTGAAACAGAATTGTGCACTTTTGTCGTGTTTAGAGATAATTCTGAATACAAATTGGAAAGGGAATAGGCATGCCACAACAATAATAAGTGTTATACTTTATCATTTCCCGCGAAATGATTAGTTTGGCGTTAAAATGACAATATTACGGTTTCGGAACGCGGCACAGCTGCACCAGTGCTTTCCATCTCAAGGTTCGGAGTCGGCTTCACCCTCTTGGGTCTTTGCCGGATAGATAGATAGATAGATTATTATGTTTATCGTCACTACCCCTCCACGGGGAATGGACGGTGGCACAGAGCCACAGATGACAGTGAGAGTCAGCGGGGGACATACACATGCGACAACCATGAGGAGGGGCATGCATGTGCCCACAGTCAAATGTAAAGAAGCATGCAGAGGTAAAGGTAAGCGATGTCCTAGCGAGATCCTAAAGGAGGGGAGGGACGGTGCACACGAGGTCAATATAAGTGACATGCCAATGGTGGCCAAAGAGGCCTAATAACGGCATATCACAAATGCCGAGCTCAGCTGCGCGGCGGCTAGAGGGCTGCTGCATGCTGCGAGCTCGCTCCACATGATTCCACCATTTTGATTGATTAGCGGCTGTCAATCTGGGCTGCGGATGCTGAGGATGTGGCGTTGGCGCAGGGGGGGAGGAGCACGGGGTCGATGTGGGTAGCCCAGTGTCTGCTGCAGATTGGGGCTGTTGTGGTAGCTGTAGTAGACTTGGAGCATACCTGCCACACAAGACGCCAAGCAAGCCTGGTCCTCGAAAGAGAGGAATTCTTTTAGCGAGAAGCACCAGAAATCGGTTGGGAAGAGACAGGGAAACCGACCCCGCACCTCATAAAACACTGGACAATCCCGCACAAAGTGCAATGCTGGGTGAGGAAACTGGATGGCCAGACAGGCAGAGCAGCGGCGCGACGCTAGAGGGAGGTAGAGCTCATAAGGGAGGCTGGATGTGCGAAGCTGCCAAAGAGCACTCCGGTCTTCGCCGGAGTTGCAGCTGTCAAGGTCGGAAATCCCTTTTCAAGAACGGGATATCCTAACGCCGCCATACCTCTCAGAAATGCACTATAGGAATATCGGCGGCGGACCCTTGCTGGGTACTGGTTGTTGAACCTCAGAGGCATTTTGGCCGAGACAATTTTCAGTTGCAGCTAGTGCGGTTAACTCTCAGATCGCCCGATATAGTAGAAGTACTATCGAGAGTCGTCTCTCGAGAGACGGTGCATTCGTGGATTCCTGAGATTTTTTGTACTATTACGCGTGCCATTTCTTTCTCATTTACTGCCCATGAAAAGGACCATCTTTATGAAAGAAGCGCTTACGTTGATTTGGATTACGATGGTGCTTCAGTACGGTGCAGGCAAGACTTACCTCCCAAGAGCTGGCATGCCAAGAGTTTCTTTTATCACTGCAATTTCATGCTGGAATGCGATGAAGAAGCGACCTATTGCAGCATGAAGTGTTTCAGTAGCCAAGTGATATTACTGCCTGTGTTTCACCGATTAGACGAGAAGTTCATCGACCATTTAGAGCCTCTAACTTGATGTCCTTGACTACCTTCCGCGTTGCCAAGGTGAAGGTGAAGGTGTCTTTGATGAGCTACTCTCGGGATATCCAAAACATACAGAAAGATCTACCCGTTTGGAGGGCCGACGGTATCTTCCACCTCGTCTTGCAAATTCGTCTAAAAATGGTAAATTGCTGGGAATACCGAAATTTTGCATCTCCATTTCCCAGTGTTCAACGCGTCCCGACGACTATATTCGACATGGACGACATTGTACGTGCAATCCAGTTGTGCACTCGAGCGGTAAATGAAATTCTCTTCTACTTGGCAGCAGTAGTATTTGGTTGCTTGGTCCTGTCAAGGCTGTCGCCATACATTGTTTACGATGGAATTACAATTAGAATCACGTGACCTACACTGAGACGCATTTTACTCTAAGAGTAGACAGAAAAGATACCCTATAAATATGGAGCACCAATCTTGGATCGCTGCAAACAGCACCTGGCGGGTTTATTCTCATTTTTCCTATCTTATGTTTCTTATGTTTCTCCGACTCTCCATTCCGATCACGAATTCTGTATTTTCTTGGCATTTAGAATCCATATGCCTAAAGACATATGGCTTATGTTGGTGAGGAAAACGGGGGAAATATATTATTTTCCGAAGCATAAGTAGTTGAATACATCAGGCGCACAAACGAAGGTGAAATGCGTAACGTGCACACCAGGGCTACGGGAGAGCAGTAAATGACTATCAATTTCGTTGAACAACACGACAAACTACGGTTTCGTTTCTCTCACTCCAACCGTCCGATGCAACGGCCGAGCGGCCTCAGCACGAGGGTAAAAGTGTCGGACTATCAGGAACGGAAGAGAACAAGACAACATTAAAATCAAGCCAGGAACGTACCAGTACAGCATCATATCACCTGACCTTCCTCCCCCTTGCGCAGGTTGTGAACCTCGATCCCGTTCCAGAGCACTCGGTCCGAAAGCACACATTTTTGGAAAAGCAACCTTCGCATTCGGTTTCAGATGCAGGAAAGGATTGTGATTAGCCACCGCTAATCACGGAGTTTCTCCGCGTCACTAATGACCGAGTTTCTCCAACCGGCAATATGGCTGATATATCCGCGCAATCGTAGACATAAGCTTCAGATATCAGAACTTGAATGTTGATCCTGCCATATCCATGAAGTCCGAAAAAAACTGTTGTATCCATTTTCGTGGCTATGCCCGATTGGCGAGTGAGGTCGCCGATCCAGCAAAGCGAGGGGGGTGATGTTTCACCCCCCTTGCTTCCCTATCCACCCCCCCGCCCTCCTCACACGAATCACGATCGAGCGATTTGCCTTTTTGGGTTACATAGTAAACTTATTGCAATCACTTTTCTTGAAAAAAATCCGATTTTATGATTTTCCTGCCCACACGAATTTCTTTGCCGACGGCCGGTCGGACTTGTGAGGACGGACGGAACACCCTTCTGTGTTGTTCCCAGGTCAAGAACGGAAAATGGTCATGTACATGGTGAACAAAGGGTGTTGTAGCGGAACGGACGGAACCCTTGGCCAACTAGGCCAAAACCGCGGTGGTGCTTGAGGGTATCCGACCCTCAAGCCATCCCGTCCGCCCGCCCACAGGCCAGGTACCCCGTGCGAGCCACGTCGGACCGACCGCGCACTACACTCCCCCCCCCCCAGATAGGAGCGAGCCACCCTCGCGTCCGCACGTCGGAATCGAACCCTGGCGCTCTGATACCAATGTAGCGGAACGGACGGAACCCTTGGCCAACTAGGCCGAAACCGCGGTGCTTGAGAGTCTCCGACCCTCAAGCCATCCCGTCCGCCCGCCCACAGGCCAGGGACCCCGTGCGAGCCACGTCGGACCGGCCGCGCGCTATAGGTGTAAAGAGATGGGTAAAAAATTGGGAATGCTGGGTTGTCGTGCACTAATGTAAATTGTGAATATGTATGTAAAATTAACGCCTTGGTGTACGTCATAAACACGTTGTGTGGTAGAATTAATGTGGAATGACTTCAATCACTTGTTAATCTCTTTTGGGGTACATAGAAAGTATTCACTTTCATGGTCCTCGTTGCGATATCTATATGTCTTTGGTTTAATGAATGGTTATGTCACTTGCGCTCAGTCATCGAATGCTATAAAGGCATGCGATGTATGTTTGTCTGGAATGTAATGTTGTAAGGTCTACTTCAATGACGGTGGTACAGACGACATAAACGTGTTATTTGGAAGGTAATGTACCATTGGAGGAATACATTGCTATTCATGTGGATTTTGGTGAAAGCAAAAAATGATATTGGTAACTATTTATGTAGACAAATCCTTTAGACAAATTGGAAGCAAGTGCAGTGTAGCTGGACTACTGTGCCGAAAATTCTCTTTGTATACATCGACATCTTTTATATATGTAGCTTGACAATATGTTCACAATGTTTCTCCAACGGCTACATTTTTTAGTACCCTTTACTTCCTTACCATTGTACATTTTTGGGTTACATAGTAACATTATTATCTTTAGTTCTGTACGATGCTATCTGTGTACCTTTCATTAATGCTAATCCAAAAAAAACATGGGCAGCATTTCTCCTACACCTGGAACACTTTACGTACTTGTCTATCAGTCTACCTCTCTACCTTCGTACCTGTGTAGTTTGTTATTTGTGTACCTCTAATGCAAGCTACGCCAAACGAATTCCGACATCATTTTCTTTACACCTGTATGAGTTTAACTACCTTTCAACTTGTGTACTTCTATACTTTTACACCTCTGTATGTCGCTATTGTCTTGAATGTACTACATGCTACCTTGAGAGAATTTTGGCAACATCTTCCCTACAACACCAACAACTTTAACTACCTTCCTACCTATCTACATATCTACATTCATACCTCACAACCTTCTCATCTGTCTATGTGCTGTTTGGTTGTGTATTCGTTGAAGTGTGCACCTATGTTATGCAACAATGCCATCCATATGATGCATACAAGATGGAGCACTATAGCTCCAAGTGAACCCTTGATGGGTTGTTATGTAATGATGTCGCCTTGCATCATCTCGACAGGAAAAGTCTGATGGTACATTCCACTCACCTCCTTACCTTGCTCACTTGTTGACTTTGTAGAGGGTTTGTGTAACTGTAGTTCCACACCGAAGAGTTGTGGCGAGTGCGCAATGCATTTAATGCCTGTGAGAACGACACCTATGCACAGTGCAACTAAGCTGACACCACAACGTATTATTGTACCACGACAAACAAGTCAAGGCGTGCCTAGAAAGAGAAGAAAAGCACGGCCATCGATGAAGAACATTGCGACTCTACAGATGCAGACTTCGCAAGCCCGTTGCAAGGACCAAGACTGCGTTGATCCTCCACAGGTTCACCGGCCCAACCATGGTACAATGACACACTCTGGATGGGTAGCTCCCCATTGTACCCCAATGCCACGCGCTATCGACCCTATCTCACTTATTACTCACAAACAACGTGCAAAAGTACTCTCATACACAACATACTTTGTGGAACAGGTAGAACGTTGTCGTCACGTATCCATCGATGACGGTCGTTTGAATGACATTCACTTTGTACGATACAAATGTATGACCGTTTTGTCAACTTTGTAGAGGGTCTTTGCAACTGTTGTTCCACACCGGAAAGTTATGGCGAGTGTGCAATGCATTAATGCCTGTGAGAACGACACCTATGCACAGTGCGACTAAGCTAAACCATGACGTATTACTTGTACCACGACGAACGAGTCATGGCATGCCTAGAAAGAGAAGAAAAAGCACGGCCATCAATGAAGAACATTGCAACACTACGGATGCAAACTTCACAACCCATTACAAGTTGATCCTCCGCAGGTTGATCCTCCGCAGGTTCACCGGCCGAACCCTGGTACAATGACACACTATGGATGGGTATCTCCCCATTGTACCCCAACGCCATGTGCTATCGACCCTATCTCACATCCTACTCACAAACATCTTGTAAACGTGCTTTGATGCACAATGTCCTTTGTGGAAGAGGTAGAACATTGTCGTCACGTGTCCATCGATGGTGGTCGTTGAAAGACATTCACTTTGTATGATACAAATGTATGACCGTCTTTTCAACTTTGTACAGGGTTTGTACAACTATTGTTCCAGACCAAAGAGTTGTGGCGAGTGTGAGATGGATTAATGCCCGTGAGAATAAAACCTATGCACAACGCGACTAAGCTGACACCACAACGTATTACTTGTACCACAACGAACGAGTCACGGCATGCCTAGAAGGAGAAAGAAAAGCACGGCCATCGATGAAGAACATTACTACGCTACGGAGCAGACGGATGCTGAATTCACAAGCTCATTACAAGAACCAAGACTATGTTGATCCTCCGTAGGTTTACCGGCCCAACCGTGATACAATGACACATTGTGGATGGGTAGCTCCCCATTGTACCCCAAGGCTACACGCTATCAACCCTACCTCACTTACTACTCACAAACAACGTACAAAAGTGCTCTAATGTACAATGTACCTTGTTGAGGAGGCTGAACGTTGTCGCATGTGCCCATCTATGCGGTCGTTGCATGATCCTCACTTTTAGATACGAATGTATGACCGTCTTGTCAACTTTGTAGAGGGTTGTGACGAGTGTGCGATGCATGAATGCCTATGAGAACGACACTTGTACACAGTACGACTAAGCTGACACCACGACGTATTACTTGTACCACGACGAACGAGTCGCGGTATGCCTAGAAAGAGAAAAAAACACGGCCACCGATGAAGAACATTACGACGCTACGGATGCTGACTTCACAAGCCTGTTACAAGAACCAAGACTACGTTGATCCTCCGCAGGTTCACCGGCCCAACCGTGGTACAATGACAAACTCTGGATGGGTAGCTCCCCATTGTACCCCAACGCCACGCGCTATTGACCCTATCTCACTTACTACTCAGAAACAACATGCGAAAGTGCTCTAATGCACAACATACCTTGTGGTCGCAACTCATTGTTCTTCCAAAAGGTGGCAATAGGTTGCACGTTGAAGAGAAAGTGGCCCTCTACAGAATATGAACCATGCTCTGTCTTCTAGACCTTGCGGAATGGTCATAAAGCAGAATTGTCCATCGTTACGCATATCTGCATTGCTTTGCTTTGTGACTGTTTTCAACATGAGTGCTTCTGCTGTTCACAGCATGAAAGCTTGGCATTTCATCTTCATTTGTCAATGGTATGGTTGTCATATGTGTGGGTTACAGGGGCCAACCATCCAAGTCAAAAGCACGCTTGAGGAGAAGCTCGACTTTGGTCTGCACAAGTTTGTAGTCTGCTTGAAGCTGCCAAACATCCTTTGAATGTCGATCTGCATTCGATGATTTTTTTGGGGACATCATAGTGTTGTCAAATGTGGTTGATGAGGTTCTCTGGGGACTCTGATTGTCAGCACATATGCCAATCTGCACATTGCAGCACACTTGTGTATCAGTGAGCATTGCACAACATAGTGTACAATGGCATGTTAGTCGCAAGTACACATGGTTCATCAGAGAAACTTATGCTGTTTGGAGGGCCTGGACTTCCGGCACGAGTAGTCGGACTTGTGAGATATGTGCGTGTTGGTGACATGATCCGTCGCTGCAAACGGAGGTTGCATTGAAAAATAATGGTTACTCTCATGAACGATGTAGGTGCGGGTGAACTATTCTCGTACCATTGCCATCTTAGTGGAGCACGTACCATGTCCTTGCGAATTGGAGGGTGCACTTCAAGCAAGTTGTACGTCTGTTGTGCATAGGAGTTGTGGATTTGAACCTATGTCAGGTCATGCTTCTTCCGTTAGATACACAAAGTTGCGAAGATACGACTGCACGTGTGATGAGTGTAGTTTTCCGTGCACGCACAAATTGTGCACGTGGAGATGGATTTATCTTCGTGTGCAGCTAGAAGTCATGGACATTGTTTTCAGCTTCTGCCAACAGCTTCTGCACTTGTTCATGGCCTTCGCCCTTCATCATGGATCCCTCGAAGAGAAACATATGGGCTTGTGGTTCCACGACAGTCACTCTTCCAGGATGTACCTTTGCAAATGGAACATGCATGGTTTCAACATGAATATGCTCTCCTTACATGAAACCTACACAGAAAAATGGAAGACTATGCAACCTACTGACTCACCCGCAACATGCAAAAGTACAATCAGAATGCCTTCCTCTGAGATGATAGTTCCATGCTCAGTGCACTCGTACCGTACTGCTTCATGATTTCGACAAAAAAAAATCTTTTGGTGCGTAATCTAGATTCGTCATTGGGATCAATTTCCATGTTGTGTTTAATATCGACGAAATCATCCTTGTCGAAACTGACGAATTCGATACATATGGGAAATTAAGACGTCTAGCTCGACTACGCACTTGACCGAAATCGCCACGTCCTGACGTTTCCGTGCTGTTGTAGTTTGCCTGTGTCGACCGTTGCACTCTTGATTTCGTCACTCGTGCTTGCGCCTCGTCCTGACCGTTGAATGGCCTCCATCAGGGTGGGCCGTTGGATTGTCGCGCCGAGCGTGCAGGCAGGACCCCAACGTGCCAATGGCGCGTGTCGTCGATTGTGGCCTTTGAAATGGACCATTCATGCATTCGAATTGCATCTTTGCTGATTCTCCAACAACCAACCATGTCGCGCCTCACAGCCTTTTTTGCTAAGGTGTCTTCCGACGAGCATCGCGAGAATGTCGTTCGTGCCCTCGCTGTCCCGAAACCAGTCGTCCCTCCTCGCCGAGGCCCTGGTCGTCCGCGAAAAACTCCTCTCGCACTACCGGCATCTGTCTTCCCATCGCCATCGACAGTCCCCGTTGCCAAGCTGCCGTCCGCCGAGTCCTCTCAGACCCACACCGAAGAGCGGTTGCCGAAGAGGGGACGGAGGGTGGTCCTGTCCGATTCGGACAGTGAGCCAGAGCCTGAAATGAACCAGCCGAGGTGCGCGTCGGACGACGAAGAAGACCCCCATGCATTTGCACGTGACGCCATTGAAGCTGTCATCTTGGGTGCTCTCGCTGCCAACCATGTCGCGGAGCGTGCAGCGCAAGGCAGCGGTCGACGATGTCCTCCGTGAGCTCGAAGCGGTGCCTGACACTTTGTTGCCCCCCCCTCGCAAGACCCATCTCCCGAGACGTCGACATCCACGACATCAACTGCGAAGCGCGGTCCCTACATGGATTGGTACGCGCTGGGGCACGTGCCCACCATCAACGAGGCCGTGCACAAGTGCAAGTCGTTCCACAAGGCCGTCGTGTACCTCCGCCAGCACTACCGCCTCTCTGGACACCCGTCCATCTACGAGAAACTCTCTCCAACCACCATACGTGGGTGGTACGAGCCGGGCACCTTCATCCTCCGTGCCGCCTATGCGCCAGCTCTTGCCGTAGCTCAACCTCAGCCGATCGAGGAAGCCGCGCTCAAAACGGCACGTGTGCAGGGGAATCGAGGCCGAAAAGGCTACTTCCACGACCACCCCGCGCTGAAAGCTGAAATCGTGCGTGCGTTGGAGCTCATGCGTGAGCGCGGAACCCCCCTGTGCTCCACCACCATCAGAGACAAGGTGCGGGCCATCGTCAGAGAGCGCGGCATCGACGTGGCAGAGGGCCGTGACGTCGAGGACTGCTTCTTGCGCTCGTGGTGCAGGAAGTTCGTCTCTGACAAACTGAGCTGGACATGGCGGTGCGGCACGACGGCATCACAAAAGCTGCCTGCTGACTGGGATGCACGGGCGGTCTCCATGTACAGGCGCGTTGCCTTCTACATCAACTTGTACAAGATCCCAGCAAGCCTCGTGATCAACGCCGATCACACCGGCCTGCAGCTGATCCCGACCCCACGTTACACGTACGCGCCTAAGGGCTCGTAGGATGTCAAGGTCATAGGCAAAGATGACAAACGCCAGGTCGCAGTGTTGGTGGCATCGTCCATGGATGGCACGGTGCTCCCGTTCCAGGTCATCTGAACCGGGAAAACCAATGCATGCCACCCGCATGGTGAATTATCGGCAAGGGCGACGCGCGACCTCCAGTGGCACTTCACCCACACCCACAACCACTAGGCGTCGGTGGAGACCACTAAAGAGTGGTTTTCTATGGTGCTAGAGCCACACTACACCCGCGTGTGCTGTGAGAACGGCCTGGTGGCCAAGCATGCCAAGCTTTTGCTCATCCTTGATGCATGGCGGCCTCAAGCAACAGAAGAATTCAAAGCATGGGTCTCGGAGCGCCACCCCTACGTGCAGTTGCTGTACATCCCAGCGGGCTGCACCTCAAAGTTGCAGCCTGCTGACGTCGGCTTGCAGCGTCCTTTTAAAGCCGAAGTGAGCAAGGCATTTTCTGCATGGGTGGGTGATCGACTTCACAACGCTGCCACCATCAACCTCGGCATGAGGCACATCAAAGATGCCTCTGTCGGACGGATGATGCGCGGGTGGATGCATCTGCATAGCAACAGGGACTTGGTGTGCAACGCCTGGCGTGAGTCAGGGTGGGATCGTTGCTTTGACTCAGACTTCGAGCGCGCAGCGGCTTGCGACTATGCATTTTTTTTGGAGAGTCTGACATGCAGGGCTACGAGCCAGAAGATCTTGTTCTTTGAACCCATGTGACGTAGGCAATGACCAGGAGTGTTTGTCTTCTCTATGTGCGCCTTCCTAAGCAATTTCCTCGCAATGTGTTTGTACCCTTGCAATCCCCGCCCCCCCCCCCTCACCCGCTACCAACAAGTGACGAATTCACCGACCACCTCAGACCAGGTCAAAAACCAAGTTGCGAGCCGATCATGACCTGCTAGTCTAATGACCTGTAACTTCAACAAAGTGGACCCGGGAGAATTAATTTACCGTATTCAATAAAACTTACGAATATGCAACCCAGTACCCAAATTCATGATTTAGTCGACAAAAAAATTCATTATAATCAAAATCATGTGGCAGTAGGGTATTTCTCGTCCAGGAAGTCAAAGAAGATCTCGCACTGGCATGCTGTGCCATGTGGCATGCGTTGCGTACATTGGGTGATCTTGTTGTATTGTAGGTTGGTGACCTTTGCACTCATTTTCATGATAAGAGTGCTCACAGAACTGCTTTTTAGGAACATCCACGTGTAGTCAAACCTGCACACAAATGTTGCGAACATGTGATTGGCATGTCTAGGACGCACGACAACGTTTGCACTTCTTACTATCAGACACCAACACAAACTCAATTAGAGATTCCGTGCATTGTTGGCAGCTCGTTTTTGTCCACTTCTTCCCTAACAATGTTGAGCAGGGCTTTGTGCGTGATCTCATGGATCGTTGACCTGCAATGTGTGGGTTCGGACAAGAGTGCAGGTATGTATACAAATACGTACCTCATGTATACACAAGGCACATGGTGTAGCGTACTCACCCACGGCCGGCTTTCAGAGCACCATCTTTGTAGTACATCCCGTTCATGGAAACCACTCTATCTTTGTTCAAGTACTGCTGGATCTTAGGCGTCAGAGCGTCCCACACAAATCTGACGAGCGCCATGTCATATGCATACATGATGAAATCCTGCTTCGTTGCGGCCAAAACCTTTGTTGCATCCAAAATCCCGACTACAAGACCAAGCTGCAATGACAAGGCAAGTAATGTTAGTGGATATCACTTATTTCGGGTGTTGATGTCCCATTGTCCAACCTTGCATGTTCTTACCGGCGATCGTTTTGGTGGAATGAAGCGTTTTAGCGAGGGGCGCATCATGTCATTGTTGAAAATGGCGGTAAGGACTTGGTCCACCTCGCCTTTGACAAAGGTGCTTGGCATAGCGTATGACTCGCCCATTGTCCAGTTGAGGGTGCAGTCCTAGCAACACTGGTGTACTTGCAACATCCAGAGGATCATCATGAGTCATATCCATACACATGATGTACACTGATGCGTACTTGTCATTCTCACGTACCTTTCCCTCGTGGATGACGTGGTTGTGTTGTACACATCGTACATCTTCTACCTCTGCCAGCTTTCCGTTAACGATTCTGACATGTGCTTCTTTGTTGTTCCGGAGTATTCTCTAGGAATGATGACTGTAGGCACCTTTATGTCGATAACCCTTCCAGAAGTGTCTGCGAGATAGATGCAGGGGTCAAGCTGGGTTTTGTCACTCATGGGAAGATCCACGTTGATGACCAGGGCTTGAAGATGAAAGCGACTGAAACGCGGTTGCAGTTCTGTAATGGTTGCGAGTCGTGACTGCACGTGAACAATGACAGTGTGTGAATGTGACATTGGGAAATGTGATGAAACGCGACAAATGTAAGAGCGAGACGTTTGTACAACTTACATCTCTGCGTAGATGGTAGATTGTTGGCAAAGGCACTACAAATAGGAACATGACAATGTTGCCCACATGATTCATACCAGCTTACAACAATATCATGCTGAAAAGACAAGTGACAATGTTGTACCTGGATGTGGGTGTTCTCCTTTGCCAACCCTCCACGTTTTTCCACACTTAGTACAAAGGGAAAATGGTCTGAGTAGAACGGATCCTGTGGATGGAATGTCATGTGGACATTGTGTACATTCGTCCACACATGGTCAATGATGGAGCCACTCTCGTGAGTTGGAAAAGAGATCAACATCTGAAAACCCCTGTCTTTTAGAAATTGGAGACTCTCTGGTATTGTAATCTCCGCATGAATTTTGAAGTCACCTACAAGGATAAATGGGAATGAACCTGAGGCGAAGGTGCGGAGAAATTCTAACAGTGGCTTCTCTGCCGAAGAGGGAGGAAAATAAATTGCACAAAAAACTACAGGCATTATTGGAAAGATCCATCCACACCACGACATAGCATCAAATCGTGCTCCACTGTATTCATTCATAGCTCCATTGTACGTAGTTGCAACAAGCATTCCTCCAACCTCACCGAAAGAATAATGTGCAGCCTTTCCTTGTATACTGTCATGCTGATGAGCATGGCTGTTGTGATGATGTGTTTCGGTGAGAATGATAGAGTCAGCGTGCAGAAGTTCATGATGGTGGAGGACATTGTGCCCATGCTTTCCAAGACTTCGAATGCTGTGGTAATACATGCAGAACGATGATGGAGTACAAAGGATTTCAAGGCGCTGCAAACGCGGCGAGTGTACTCTTCGTCGCCACCGCTCCATTTCTGAAACAACCTTAGAAGACACGTTGATGTTGTCACTATTGTACTCTGTGAGATGGATGAATTATTCATCAGAAAACCTGCTCATAGCAACATAGTACATGTGCTCTGGTACAAAGGAAGACGAGTCGACCACTGTATCCTCTCTGAAAGTGCATCCTTGTGCTTTGTGGACAGTAATTGCATTTGCATGGGCAAGTGGAAACTGCCTTCGCAACACTTCGAAACTGTCGTCCTTGACTTGGAAAGTTTTTTCGACCCATTTGATGGGTGTCCATTTGGCATTGACACCCTCATTCGCTGTAAGTTCTGCATACTTCAATCGTTGCTTTTGTCCAATGACATTGTTTGGGAACTTCACACAGATTTTGAGCACCTCATTTCTAACAAGGCTTGCATGACAAAGGATGCCTGTCGCCCGGTTCACTAAGCCATCACTCGCGTCCATGTTCAAAATGAACAACATGACACCCTATGTACAAGGGAAGAGTCTAACATAGACTGGTTGTATATCGTCTGTCATCACCTGCTTCATCCAATGACTGGTGACCACGACGCCCACTGCCATGGCTGATGCACGCATCCCATGCTTGGCAAACAAACTTGGCAGTATGCGCTCTGTCGTACAGCATCTTGTTGTGTGCGTTGACCTTGTCGTTTGTTGTGAAAGGGTGCAACATGTTGGTCATGTCAACTTTCTTCTCTTGGTCAATAAGCAGAGCTTGGAAAAAGTCATGATCTGCCACTGTGCACCTGTGTTCAAGGAGACGGTTTGAAGAGTTTGCAAAAAACTGATCATTCTGTTGCATGAAAGTCTGCAACTTGTACAGTGACACACTAGCCCTTGGGAATAATGTTGGCACAGATGCTTCTTCCTCTGCACCTAGGGTGTCATCAAAAGGTTCAAACGGATACCCATCCAGTACCGGTTTCAATTGAAATAGGTCACCCACAAAGACGATATGTACACCACCAAAAGGCAGATCTGTGCCTTTTACTTCTCTCATTCTATGATCCAGGAAATACAATATCCGACGACCAACCATTGACACTTCATCCACAATAATGAACTGTACACGACCTAGCTCACGTGCCAGCACATGTCGAGATTCAGAGGACAGAGGTATGTAAGGTCCTTTTCGAGTGCTCAATTTCATCGAATGATGAATGATGAACCCATTCATAGTGAAGGCAGCAACTCCGGTTGGCGCGAGCTTCAACACCTTGAGCAACGTGTGGTCTGAGTTTGATGCATCATTGTAAAAGCGTAGCAAACGCTCATACAACACATGCACCACCGTTGACTTCCCTACACCAGCGCCTCCTGATAGGAACAGTCGAACAACTTCTTTTCTAGAATGTACAATGTGCATGATTTCATCCACAATAGCACGCTGGTTGGAGTTTAGTTTGGAATTCATAAGAAAAAAATCTTCGTCACTCTTTGCCATTTCTGCAAACATGTGACGGCCAACGTGCTCAAAGTTGGGACCACTTTCATGTTCAGTCAAAACAGTGCCTTCTCTATCATCGTCCATTTCATTGTGGCATGTCCTGATAGCACCTTCAAACTCACGCAATATTGTTTCCCACTTTGTAGACTTTGGAGAATACTCCTCAATCTTCTGTGAAATGATCCCTTTGTTCACCAAAAATGAAGACGTTACAAACTGTACAGTGAGGTCTTCCTCCTTTCGCAAAGGAGCAAAGAGGAAAACTTTTTCGCGTTTGTACTCGTAGTCATCCCTCTCTGACTGGTAATTCACAAATCACACAATCTTTGGGACCTTTCGTATGCGATATAGTGCCATTGAGTCATACAGAAACTCACCATTCTGTACGACCAATGTGTCATCCAAGGGCCCCTCCTTTTAAAAATAGTCCACGTCCACATCCTCACCAAACTCTTCTTCCTTCTTGTTTTCCGCACAGTCATCAGTCATGTGCTTTGCCTTCTTCAGGTACGTATACTTTGACAACAAGTCTGCCAAGCATTCGTTCTCAAGCTTGATTGGCTGTCTCTCGTACTGGGAGACAGCAGCATACGGTATGAACACATCCTCAGAAGATGGGTCCAAATTTTCAAGTTCCGCTCTAGGCTTCACAAGAAAGAGTCGTTTCTCACAGGGGCTCGTGTTTATGAACACAAAGGACTGGCTTGAGAAACTCAATGGCAATCCAGTCATTAAGGTCACTGACTCCTGGGCACTGACCTCTTGATCATGAATGAGAGAATTACCAAATTTATACACTACACTCCGAACTTTCTGTGAGAACTCCTATTTTTTCAAAACATCCATTACAGATTTGAGCGTGCGGCTCATGATCCTGTTTCCTTTACACATGTTTGAAACAATGTAACTTGCCATTGCATATGGATGTATGCACATAAGTATGTCCATGTTGGCCTGCCAAAGCCTCAAGACATCAGGGTTGAACGGGTTCACATTCTGATGCATTGGCATCCTTTTGTATAGTAGGGTTTCCTTTTTGAGAGATGAGCATACACTACGAACATATTCAACTTCAGAAAGCTCACACAACTGAAGAAAATCGTCAAAGTCAATGTCAGTGGTAATTGTCTTCAGTGTTGCAATCATACTTGCATATACTGTTTTGCAATGTTTTCTCTCACAAGGTAAGGTGCTCTCATCAAGAGGAAGAATAATGATAGAATTATCGAAAGGTGGCTTTGGAAAGCCAAACGCACATGTTTTAGAGCCTTTTTGCTTGCGACAGCGGTATGTACACTTGTGCACTTGCATGGACTGTAGATCAGTCTGCAACAAGTCAATGTTTGTGGATACATACTTATCCACAAACTCAACAACATCGTTAGGGGACTGGGACTCTAGGTCTGGGGCATCCTTCACCCACAGCAAGACATGATAGTGGGGACTTCCACGGTGCTGAAATTCCACAACCCCAAAGTAATCTTCCACATGATCGAGTGGTCCATTTTCTGTGGCGATAACGTTCTTTAAAAGAGAACGACGACGGTGGTGAGAGTATCGTGAAGGTGACACTGGGTCATCTGCAACGAGCTTCATCCTCTTTTAAAATTGGAGCGCATCAATTTCACTGCATGATAACCCCTTTCCTACAACTTTCAACAATATGCCCAACAGTTCAGGCCACCGGGTGTCAGCCATGCTCAGAGAGAGGAAAAAGGTTGGGTTCTGTTTTTTCTGCCTCTAAAATGCAAATAGGTCCTTCGTGTTGTCGTCCCAATACGCGATGGTTCCCCGCATCCTTTTGAATTTGTTGAAGATGAGGTTGTTCTCCAACAACATACTTCTTGCCTCGCTGTTTTGAAGATCGACCGCAGTAATCCTCTTCTGGAACAACTGCCTTGCCCGAATCGACATGATGTCACGGACGTTCAACATTTGACAGACATAGAACTTGAAAAAAATGTTGTCCAGTCTTTGGGCAAATCTACGATCACAATCAAACAATTCCCACTTCACCACTTTCCGGTAAGGAACCGAGCAATCCGGTTTTGGACCACTGAAATTGAGGACAATGTTCCCAGATCTTCTCTCTCCACCAAAGAGTGATGGAAAACACAACTCCTCCATGTCATTCCGAGAAAGAATGTGACAAGGAGTATTTCCCTCACATGGTGCTGTGATCACATGTCCTTTGGACATTTCCTCGAACAATGGAATCCTAAAGTACATCGTTTGCTCGACTTGGTCGTCTTCAAAATGAGAAACGCTGCCTCAACTTCGTCTTGGGATGATGATGCATGACTCTCGTTCATCTCACGTTGTGCTCCACGGTGCACATGTTCTCTGAGCTCCGACACAAGCTTTCCAACATGTGCACTTGACGTCTGAACCCCCAACCTTGCAAACAGGAGTGAGTTGTCCATCAGCCATTGCAATGCTCTGATAACAATCCCTGGTCGGACACTGTCGGACCACACACTGCCATAGTATGACATCTTGCGTTTGAATGCAAGGCATACTGTCTCTGACATGGTCAATGGGCACAACAACTCAGTAATGACATCAACAACATCCAAAGGGACAGTTGTGACCGCTCCTCGTAAACCCTTCTGCCATCCTTGGTTGAACAGAACAATGTTCATGAATGGCACAAAAGGACATACCAAACGTTCCTCCAATGACGACAGGGATGATAACTCTTCAGGAACTGTATTCATACTGAAGTTGTCCTTCACTGCGAATGGAGCAGTTCTGCCCCGTTTTGAGACGGCAGCACACACAGAACAAAGTAATTCATTGCAAATGGACCTTTCATGCATCTGACACCTAAAACAAAACATGTCGCACAATGTACATGGTGTACACGGTCCATCCAACATCTCACGCAAGTAAGCATCAACATCCATCCTCCTACCTGTACGTATTGTACATTCCCGGCATTCATTGGTAATCAACGCATGGAAGAGCTCATTTCGAATGAGCTTGCCATTAACCACGAACAAATGTCGAAGCTGTGGGAAATTGGCTCTTGGGCGGAACATCAATCCACCGAGCGATAAGAGCAAGTATTGGCGAACAACCGCAGCAGTCATACGACTAAATAAGCCGTAATACTGGTGGTTGAAAACTTGACACTTGTACTTTATCTCACGTTTTGACTTCATTTCGTACAAATCCACAAACTTCAAACCCACTGAATCACAGCACAGATTGAGCTTCTCCTTCACCTCCTTCTCAATCTCACAATACAGTGTTTCCTTTGACGTGAAACGACGACGTGTCATCACTGGTTTGCCATCCTCTTGTTTGCTGCTGGGAAAAGTAGATTCAGGGCCAGGTCGGTTCTGAGGACCACCACTTGATTCCACACTTGTTACTGTAATCAATGGGACATTCTCATTCAGAACATCGAACAGTAATGAAGAAAACTTCAGAACTGCTTTCGTTCCTTGACTCGAAGAAACCGTGCCTCCAACACGCGATGCTGGAGGTACACGTTTGGTATTCATTTTTTTCCGAGGACGAAGGTGTGCGGTATTCCCGCTCTCATGCGATGAAAGATCCAGCCTAGCAGAAAACTGAAGCATCATGTCATTTGTAACATGTGAGGACCTGTGGTGCTCTCAGCGTATGAAACATTGCGGCATTACTTGAGTCCCGTACAGAACGCCATCATTATTTGAGTGTGTCAAAATGGTTCCCATTGTACTTCAGATGTACACATGGGCCAAAAATGGTACGCAAAAAGAAAACACGATGGAAAACCCGGGCATCACTCTGCCACACAAAAAAACGTTCGTCTGTACAAGACTGCAGTTACCAGCAGTTCACCAAAGGACCCCCATGTCCCATCTGTACAAATATGGTTTAGGTATGCCTGCCTACTATCCCAAGTCTGTCGATGGCTTGTACCCAACGGCAAATTGAAGCCATTGAAATGAATAGCTGCAAATCAAGCTATCTCAATGAGTACGTCCATGTGTCTTTCTTCACATCCATGGATGGCCACAGATATAGCTCGAAACATGCAGTTTCTGTCGCCACGAATACCAGCACATTGCGTGTGCAAGGGACATCCAAACAAAGCAGGATTCATGTCATACAGCAACAATGGTCGCTGCAGTCTGAAAACACCATGCGCAACAGAACAGATATGTGTCGGTCCATATCGATGATAATCTTGACAATTGCCATCTCCATCATCTGCCTTGTCCAAAACCTCTGGAAGAAAAAGCATGTGTGTACACTGTACAATGTTGTTGCTCAAGTGCTGAACTGAGTGAATACCTTGCTGCACCACACTGAACTTCCTTCCAAAAGCATCCTCATCCCTTACCAAAAC
>SZWC01011695.1:55630-73819 GCA_023375785.1 Penium margaritaceum
TGTACTTTACAAATCTGACACATGCAACTCTCCGTTCACTTTGAATGTTACAAAAGGCCAACAAATATATGCTTCACATGTCAGATTTTGCTTACTGTCTTGTACTATCTGCCTTGCTTCATTATACATCTTCATCATGGAAATTTTGGTTCTCCATAACTCATGAAAATGCACACACAGTAACATGAATATGACAAGTGTTTGTTCACAAAAACCAGAAATGCAACACAGACCTATCACTTAGTATATTCGTACACCTTCCTAGTTTCTTATGTTTGTTTCATTCATGAAAATGTGGATCACCCAACTCTTGAAGACCTCAAAAGATGTCAGCTAGCTGTGCGATCACCCAATCCAGAGTGGTCTTATGCCATCATAGGTGCCAAGATTCACCACAATCTGTTTCACCATCCTGCATATAACCGTTCAACCATGGAATTCACATCGACTTGTGCAAGTGCCTTGCACTCACACATATGGGCAATTCATCTGCTTCACACACTCACAAATACTACAGCGGACATGTTTCATCCATTAATGTCCCCTTCACTTCCATGTATTACAATCAGAGCTACACGCTTAACTAAGTTTATAATAGCCTCACAATTGTTTCCCTTCACCCACGACTGCACCCATTCTGACTCACAACTTCAATGTCTAACAAATCACGCTTCACCATAGACAACACACGTAGAAATACGCGTTCTCCCACCTCGTCATCTGAACGCTCCTGTCACATGCACGTCTGGAGCGAAGAAGAGACCAACAAAACCAAACACTTCAGTTCAGTATAACACATCACAACATGACCAACCACTCAATTTCCACACGAGGTTACATCATCCTCCTCCTCTTGCCACCGCCACCTTCACCATCCTCACCCTCGTTCATCTCCTCTCCCTATAAAAACCTTTCCCCATCAGTTCTCAGCACGTTCTGCTGCTGCACGCCAAGCCGTGCCATTCTACACCTCCCATCAGCATCCGTGCTAGCAACATCAACCAGGTCCACAAAAGTGCCCTTTAACGAACGCTGCACTGTAGCCTGCGCCACCTGCTTGTGAGCAGCACCCAGAGTGTTCAAAAGTTTCTCTGCCAAAAACTCCATGACCAGCCCTGCCACCTTCCGCACACTTGACTGAAAACCGGCAGCAGCTTCCACTGTTGCCTCACTCACGCTCTTTACCCAGAACAGATATGATGGCGACTGTAGACTCGCAGTGGCATCTCTGTTCCACCGCGTGTTCCAGAAGGTTGGATCCCACACAAACCCACACAACCGCGTTCTCGATGGAAATTGCTTGTCGTGAAATTGACGCCACACTCCAGCAGGTTCAGAACCTTCCAGTCCTTGCTTGCATTGACTCCATGACGCACTGCCATAATGCGCTATATTGTCCACTAGCATCTCCAATTACAGGGGCCACACCTGCCCTCCCTCAAAACCATGATAGAGAAACGCATAAAATGCGCTCCCCATGTTCAGCCATCTTCCCCCATAGACAGCAAAGCACCTCACTTGGAACTCCACGTCAACTGCCTTCGGCGCATCGTCTGAATACTGAACCAAACCAGGACTGTTATTCAACAAGTCATTCAATGTCCGCACCTTGATCCTGCAGAACAACAAAACTTCATGTTAGTCAACACTCCGACATCTACAAACAACACTCAAGACATGACACAACCACGACAAGCCACTTACGGTCCAATTCCCTCCACATGGCCTTCGTTCACTCCAAAGGTACCCGATCCATTCAACCGCCGACCTGCATCATGTCCACCATACACACAGAAACAAATCACACTGCGTCAACAACCAACACGTCAACAGGGGTATGCACTAATGTCCACATCATGAACATCACATCCTGCAATACATACCTTGCATCCTCGCGACATCTTCATGTTCCCATGTCTCTGTCACTTGTCTCTCCAACTTTGCACGAGCCTTCAACTCCTCGTCCGAATCCACACACACCACACGCTTCTGCCTTATCTCTTGCCACTTTCTCTCCAGATCAGACCTCTTCTTCAGGTCGTCCCTCCTCTGCACGGCTACTGCATCTTGCTTCTCCACAAATTGGTCTT
Organism: Penium margaritaceum; assembly: GCA_023375785.1. NCBI lineage: Eukaryota > Viridiplantae > Streptophyta > Zygnematophyceae > Desmidiales > Peniaceae > Penium > Penium margaritaceum. Next base: position 57,721 of record SZWC01011695.1, read on the forward strand.
GCAGAGCACTTGGAACTTCTCCTTACACTTGGGCTTGTCAACCTAGCGGAACCTCACACACACTCTTTCTCCACTCCACCCTAATGTCATGACGCATGAACAAATCCCCTCTCTCCAATCACTCACACTTTGGCGGGATAGTAAAGAGTTTTCCGCCTACTCTGATCACTGTAGTGCAGTCTCGGAAAGCCTCTCCCTTTGCCATCATCAGCACTGATTCTCCTTCCAAAAATCCTGCTACTTCACTCAATTCCACCCACTCCCTCGGATCATGTCCAGTTAATCTCAACGCTTCTGCATGAAATTCTTTTCCCTTCTGTGAAGAGGTCACCAAACTGGGAAACGGATTTTCTTCCACCACATCTTCCACCACACTTTGCCGTGCCACTTCCACACCATCTCCACGGAGAGGCCACCAGGGCACATGGCCAAATGGCGGCGGATCACTTGACACTCAAGCATCCATCCACAGCACACCAGGCTCCTTCCACGACAGAACTTTCCCTAGTGCAGCTGCTTGTGCCTTTGCAGCGTTGACGTCCAAAAACCGTCAGAACGTGTCCCCGTACTAGTCTTCCACCACTTGACCCAATGTGTAACGGTCCAGAGGAGGCATGGCCGCCACTTGTTGCATAGTATATCCTGTTGGTGGCGTCTCCAAGGGTAAGCGCTCTTTACAAATCCTCCTTGTTCTCATCTTCTTGGCCTTCTTCAAAGCCTCCTCCATATCATCGCGATACTTCCTTTCTGCTTCTTCTTCCATTAATCTTCAAAACGCCATTGTTGCCCAAGGCATACTGGGCCCGGGAAGTTCGGGAATTCTGCAAACAACACCGCGGAAACTGCTAGCACGTGGCCTAACCTCATCACCTGCGGCTCCTATCACACTTGCTCCATCGCCTCCCACTTCTGCAGTAGACGACAACGTGGAACCGGAATCATGACTCCCGCCAGCTTCACTACTAACGGCATCCATGTCTCTCCTGCATAACAGGGAACAAGGACGTCATACTCGAGAAGGACGTGTCAACTTGTTCTCAAATACACGACATAAGGCCGCTTCAGGATGCCGCTCTCGAATCATTCCTGCAGCTCTGCAGCGGGGAGCGGCTGCTCCCTGCTCATTAGACTGAACCACACTTGTGGAACCCTAACGCAAATGTATGCATTGCTGAACGTACTTGTTCACAGCCATGAACCGAGCCCTGTCCCTGCTTGAGTATGAACACAACTCCATACATTTTGTACTTCAACGCTTTCACAACAAAGTTCTCTCGATGTCACCCAATGTGTAACATTTCCGGTACAGAGTACCCTCATGTCATGTTAAATGTACCACAGTCCGGAATTCCTCTTTCCAATCATTTCACATATTATTGCTTTAATTACTTTGTATACTATGTAACCCATTGCACCCTTGTGTGCAACTTTCCCCTTGTTTTTCTTCGACTCGCAAATCCCCATTTGCGGATTTAGGGTTTTCTATGTGTGCGTGAGCTATGCCTGCGAAAAAAGTAAAACCCTACATCCGCGAATGGGAATTTGCGTGCCAAAAACAAGAAAAATAACAAAAGGCTAATCGCTCGATTGCGATCGAGCAAAAACGCCTTTTTCCCAAAACAAGAGGAGAAGAAAACCCATTTTTGTTCATGGAAACCTCTCTTAAACCCTACCCCAAATTACACTCGGGTTTCAGGGTTTCATTTTTGCGCGAGCTCCTGTTCGGCCCCCTGGTAGCGGGGCCCAGCAGGTTCCCTTTCAACGCACGAGGTGTTTCCGTCCCCCCACTCAAAACTGTTGCAAACCTTTGTGAGAAAAGTCACAAACCCCTCTATAGAAGGGTTTGTGATTTTTCTCTCATGTCTGATGACGTAAGCATACCGTCGCTCGCTGGCATGTGGCGCCGACATAGCATGTGCATTTGGATATAGCATAAAACTTTGCATGCTCCTAGGATGTAGCGCTAACAAAGAAGCGATTTTTTTTTGAATTAGATATGGCGTGGTTAATCTGCGAAACGTGGATATGGCGATAAAGATCGAGAATTCTGTGGATCTATGGTCACTCCCACGTTATCCAACATTTGATCTTGTCTCAGCTCTCTATGTCACTCAAATTCAGAGCTTGCAAGGATTGTTTTTCCACGTCCAAGCATGGGTACTTCAACATTTGGGTGACAAAGTAGGGGGTTTTTTTTAGGTCGCCACTAGTTTCGGCCAACCCAGGCCAAATTGCCCCCATTTCTCGGATCATTTCCAAGGAGCCCCCAAGTTCAGATCTCATTTTCAGTTAGCCCCCAAAAGAAAAAATTCATGTTCAAAGTGCCCCTAGTTTTCTGGCGCTGATGTACCCCTGAAGTGCTTGCTTTTGAAAAAGTACTTCATGCATTTTTGCCCAAATGGTTTGTATGAAGAGAGTTGAGCATGCACACTCGTAGTATGTTTACAAAAAAATCTTTTGTCAAAGATTATGGTCGCCTTCACAACGCCCACCACTGACAAAATGTGAAACAAACATTTCCATTTGGACATGCACGGTGGCTTTGCATGTTCCATTTGCCACATTTTTCACAGCATGTCCTCGTGTGACAGCTTACAATAGATGTCTGACGGCATCGCTGGCTTCGAAAAATCTCTTGTCGAAGTTATCCTGCACATCAGCCAATGAGAACATGAACATTATCATAGAACTACGAGTACGTCACACTTGAGGGCCAGTCATTGTGTTGTTCTGCGGGCGTTGCAGTTAGTCTAGGTTTGTCATTCGACTCATGCGGAGTGGTTTCGTCACCGGGTTCGGGATGCCGGTCCTCTGTCCTCCTCATGACTCACCCCGCATGGCGCTAGCAATCGTTCCAGCTCGAGGTGAGTCCGGGGGGTGGGGATATGTTACATATTTAAAACATAATGTCATTTTTATTCTTCCCCCAATGTGGTACGATGGCGGGGGTTGGACCGATAAGTACAGGCGAGCCCCACCCCCATCAACTAGTCAACCCTCGCGCATTCCCCGAATCAGCGACCCTCCTCAGTATGGCATAGCTTCATTTCAAGCAAACGACAACCACATGCACCATTTTGACGCCCCCTCATGGGCGGATGATCTAAGGGACTGGTACAAACGCCTTGAGGAGGAAGGGTTTTTAGAGCAGCATGCGGTGCAGTTCATCATCCCACGCTCCCTAGAACCTGTAGCCACCACATACAGTCTTGGAAAGGTCCACCGCGCGAGACCTCTCCGCTTCATGGACCTTGACGGTAATTGGGAACACGTGTGTTGACGCCATGGATGCACCTTGTACAGGGTTAGACACCCTGCTGTTGACAAGTACGTCTGAGGCATCGATGCTTTTCTTGTTTTCTCGTGAGCACTATTGTGTACGTTGTCTTCTCGTTGTGCCAACTTCAAGTTGTCTCCCCCTCCTTATAGAGCCTCCTTCGGAGAAAGATGTCAACGACGACACACCCTCAAAGAAGAAGAAAGGTGGCAGCCCGCAATTCCCCAAGGGCATTGATTTCTGTAACATGGAGGAATGCCGATGTGGCAGTGAAGACTACGTTGTGGAGGAGCGAATTTCCGATAAAGTGGGAGCGCAACGAGCCCGGGCACATTGTTGTGCGCTGTCGCAACCACTGCATGCACGGTTGTACGTGGATCACCCATGCATGTATCAACGCCCAGAATGTCAACCTTTCCTCTTGTGTAGAGGGACATTGGTGGACGCCTGGGCGGACCAAGGGCAACCCCGCTCGCAACTACGAGTAGGCCCTTTGCCACAACCGTGACACCGCGCAACGGGATTTGACAACAGACGCAAAGGCCCTATACGCTATGGTGGAGGCTATGACACACGAGAAGGTACCCTACCAAACCATGTGGAAGGCGTGTGATAAGGCACAGGAGGAGATAATGGGCGACAAGGTTCAGTCATGGGGCTTGTTCCCTGTCTAATCCACCGAGGTAAGCACATGTGTCACGCATGCCTCAAGTGTACAACATGTCTCAATCGTGTTCCATGATCTTGAATCACTTCCTAAGCCATCTGTAATCTGCAGCTGATGAACGTGGACCCAAACACCATCGTCGTGGCCTTCCAGGATGACACGAAGCAGAATTTCCTCCGTGCATTTGAAGCTCCTAGAGCGTGCCGGTTGGGGTGGGCACATGTCTGCCGCATCATCACACTTGAAGGCACGCACTTTAAGAATGGCCATAAGGAGATGCTGCTCATCACATAGTATTTCGACGCGAACAACAACTCGCTCCCGATGAAGTACGCCATCTGCAAGGGGGAGGACAAGGATAACTGAGCTTGGCTCATGGAGCAAGTTACAAACGCCTCCTGGAGTGTGCGGGACGGTGGGACGGTCATCATCAGTGACTGTGACGTGGGGCTCATCACCGCCATTCACAAAAAGCTACCGTGAGTCAGTCACAAGTACTACACCTACCAGATCAAAGAAAATGTGTGTCTGTCATTCGGGAAGCAGGTGTCTGGGGTCTTCTAGAGGATGGCGCACGCGTACACTTGCGATGAGTGGAACAGGATCTCAGACAAACTTGCGGCTGTTAACGCTAGGACGTGCACCTATCCATTGGGCATCAATAGGGAGGGTGGCATCCCTCTGGCAACATGGTTGAGGTGGTATGGTCCACAAGGATGTGGCGGTCAGACGACCAGCAATGTTGTTGAGCTACTGAATACCAGGATTATGGAAGCACGGAAGTTGTTTCCATTCCATTGCTTTGCTGGCCTCTACCCCTACGTGTAGAAAACACGAGCAACATGCAGGAAGTTTTCACATGATGCCGAGGGAGACTGGGCAAAAGCACCTGGCAAGGCGCTGACGAACAACAAGCAGCGGACGCAAGACTAATACGTGGTTCATACTGCCAACCTTCAAGGCATAGTCACAGGTTCCAGTGGTGAGCCACGAAATGTGGACTATCGCATGCGCAAGTGCTCGTGCGGCAAGTTCCAGGAGTTCAACATCCCGTGCATCCACTCCTGCACCGTCCTCATCAAGAATGGGGTGGACCCGGATGGCTATATGGACATGGCCAACAGTAAAGCAGCCTGGAAGCACACCTACAGTAATCCGAAGCCCGATGTCAACCTCAAGGTTTTGAAGTCGCTTCACAAGGGTTGGGATCCGCCTCGCCCAGACCAGGGTCGTGGGCGGCAGCCTCGCAAAGGCAAGCGGTGCAAGGTGCTCTCACATGTCAACCACATCTGTGGTAGGTGCGGGTTAAAGGGCTACTCCAAGCGACGATGCATGACCCCGCCTGTAGCTACTACGCACGAGCTCATGCAACCGCGGGAGTCTCTCCGACAGGCTGCACAAGAGGCTACAACAACGTTGAGCAACACCGCAGGAGTTGCAACCCGAGACAGCATAGCCAATGGTTTGGTAGGCAAAAGCGCGGCAGTGGGAACAAGTGTAGCAGCCGGCATTAGCACAGCAGGCACAAGAAGTGCATAAGGAACACGCGCAGCAGCCGGCATTAATGCTGTAGGTATAAGGACACATGCCAGTGCAGGCATTGCAGCAAGAACGCCCGTTGACGTGGATGCAAGCACAATAGTCAGCACCACTACAGCAGTAGTGACCAGTGCTATCAATGGCACCATGGGTGCATCCAGGTGTGCTGCAGCAGTAATTTGAGCAGCAGCCGTGGGACTGCAGACATAAGGGGCTACTTTACACGGTAATGAGGAAGAAGGCAGTGTGGAGAATGGTGGTGACCTCACACAGGATCACAGGACAGACAACAACCCCGAAAACAACCACACAAACGGGAAGGAGGGCAAGGAAGGTGAGGACTACACAGACAACGGTGCGGGTGGTGTTTGGGATGAGGTTTTGGGGTCAAAGACAAGCACTGAGTAGATTTTGGTTAGTGAGACCTGAGTTGCATCCACTTTGCCCTACCACAGTCTGATAACTCCATTACCAATTATTGAGCTTAAGTAATCATCAGTTCTACCTAAATGATAAAACAAATTTCTACTATTCTCTGAGGATTTCAAGGTTGGGAGTTCATGGAACGTAGGATGAATTTTGAACATGACCAAGAATGGGTCTACATTTGTGCCATAGCTAACGTATGTAGTAACGTGCGTGCATTGGTTGATTGCGCTTAACATGTAAAGTGACAATGTCATGCTCTGTGTCAGTTCCAACGGCATCATTCAAGATACTACAACTTCGTGTATTCGTTCTTTCATGACATGAAAGAAGCATCCAATAGCATTCATCCATCCATCTATAAACTGATGTATAGAGCCTACAAAGGACTGCAAAGAAAGAAGCACTTCTATCCATAGTTTCAAGAGAAGTCAAGGAATGTTCATTATCATTGATTCCTTCTCTAGGCCTTTATGTCCATGGTTCTGGCATAGCTTCTTATGTACACAATGAACAATGTAAGCATGGGACATCGTTTTCCAAACACATCATTAACACCAGTAGTATAGAGGTCCCAAATCATAGGAGGCAATCCATTCCTGAATGTGGATTGGCCAACTGTGAACCCACAGATTGAAATGACACGCTGCGCATGGATGCCATTCCAGACACTCTAGTGCATCATGAAACACTTCCTTAGATGGTCCTCCTGAAATCTGGTCCCTACTACATGCTGAACTAAATCCTATTCCACGTGTAATCTGGCACCCGTGCTTTCCACAAGTGATGTCCCCCGTAGAGATAGCAACTCCTCTTCTCTTGTGTAGATGAATTCCACGAGTCAATCTTCTCCTCTGCCCTTTCTTGTCTGGAACGTTATGCAACACCTTGTACCAAGTTGTAACCTGCAAATGTTAACATGCAAGAGAGGAGACATGAATAGACATAGTAATACGAGCCAGAAAATGCCATGATATGTCTAATTCTATACACAAGTAATGTGTGACATGAAAAGAAGGTGCTCGACAAAACAACAACATATGGAAATATGTCATGTATTGAATTAACACTGGCACCGAATGAATACCATGCATTGTCCAACTACCTTCACACGTCAAAATCCACGTAGGGAAACTTAATGCCGTGTGCCATACCGTGTCTCATCACGTACTGGCACCACCATGCATCCTCTTTGGCCTCAAACCGTGCACGTCTCATCTCCTCTTTGCAGTTGAGGCAGACCCCCCTTTCTATGATGTGCTCCAATGGACCAACATCCAATGGAGAGTCATCACTGATGTCAGTCTCCTCTAGAAGGTAGGACTCCTCGAAGGTGTGTACGCGAATTGTACCCTCATGTAGTGAATAAAGGTGCAAGGACAACGCGAGACCTTTGAGGCTATTGCCGAAGCTCTGAAGATATCAGAGCCAAACATTTGTGTTTGCCAACTTGTTGTCCTACGTCAGGCCGAGCATCATGGACCTCAACCGTGATCATCAGCTGCAACGCCTAGCCGCTCATGAGGTGAACCATCAATGAGACAACCTCCACAGTGCATTTTAGTGTTTGACCCAGGTGCGGATGCGACAGCAATCACAACGGCCCGCATGTGTGAATTTCACCGCATGTGGCAGCGACAACTTGCCTACCTCAATGACCTCAGGGCCAATCATGAACACATCCTTCCTCCACATGTGAAGATCTTCCAAAAGGGCGTAAAGCTGGCCAATTGACTGAATTAAATGGAACATGGTCTGTGTGTCCACAAGGCACCAGTCAGTAAGTGGTTGTTGAAGTTTTACATAACAGAATGTTTAAGAATCTTCAGATGCAGTATCCTGATTGATCTGCTCTTCGATGCTGTACTGAATTGTTGGTGATGACCTCTCATGCATGTGTTACCACTCATACACACACAGACACTCTGTGTGCCTCAGTAACTTCATTGAATGTGCGATTTAAGGGTATGGGCTGAAGGCACAGTTACACGACTCGTCTCACAAGCTTTCCAACGGTACCAAGCTTGTTTGAAATGATCTCACACAGACAAAGTAAAAGTAAATACAAACCTATAGCTACTTCTTTGTCTATACTAGCTAAGAGTAGAAAAGTACAAGTGTTGACGTAGTCCGGTATCCTTGTGTCTTCCAGTTCTCAGTCACATGATCTCTCGGACGCCGCTTGATGATCTTCGATCATCGGCAGACCGAGGTTGGCGGATGCCTAGCGTTCTTGGTGCGATCCACGGACGAGATCGTCTGGATCTGTGGTAGCATCCCATGGCCGTCGATCTTTCTCGGGGATTTGTCTCGAGATGACCGAATGGTCACACCTCTTGATTCAGCAACGGCTCCGATCATTCCAACTGCCCTCGCAATGATTCGTGATCACAGGATCCATCTTTAGAAGGAACAATACATTCTGCGTTCTCCTGTTCCTTGCCACGGTAGCAGACTCAGAGTCGAGAGGAGCTCACGCTCACACTCTCACTTTTTCTGCCAGACCACACACCCTGTTTTTCCAAAACCTGCCAAAATAGCTTCCAGTACCATGATCCAATCAGCTCTGTGGAGATCCAATAGGATGAGTAGAGTGGATAGGGCTGCGGATGGATGGATCAGTGGGACGCCTAAAGAGGCCTGCCCACAGTCATACCATGCCCCGCCATGTAGGATAGACAGGAGGGTCGAGAGAGAGAGAGAGAGAGAGAGAGAGAGAGAGAGAGAGAGAGAGAGAGAGAGAGAGAGAGAGAGAGAGAGAGAGAGAGAGAGTGAGAGAGGGATCTCTCTCTCTCTCTCGGCCCTCTTGTTTCCTTTTTGTTGTTGTTGTGCCGAGCCCAGTAGATCGTTGGATCGAGGCGATCTGACGGCTATCCTTTTTCCAACAGTGGTCCAACCTCGCCACGACACGACTTAAAGACACGCTCTTCAAGTACGTGGTCAGGGAGTGGGACGTGTAAAAACCACACCTTGAGTGACAGCCCATGCCGTGGGAGGCCTTCCGTGCTATCATGCGTAAGAAGTATACCAAGTATGAGGAGGCGCTACGCGCCTCCCACAAAGTCAAGGTCTTCAAGCAGGTGGATAGCTCACTCGAGGCCTACTTGAGCAAGCTCACTACACTTGTGACGGAGGCGAAAAGCTTTACTAAGGGTGATGGGACCTAGACCTTCAAGTACTAAGAGTGACTATTGTTGGAGTACTTGCATAATGCTCTAGCCAACAAGAAGCTGAAGGACGAGACCACCATGACAGCAACTGGCTAGGCTTGGACGGGTTGGAGCATGTTATGCGACTACGTGAGCAAAGTGTATTTAGCGAACCGAAAGCACTACTCTGATGCACGGCCAAATGCGCATGAATTACAAGGCCGCAACATGCGCATGGCCACTACAGGGGGCTGATGGATCAAGTGAACAGTGGGATGGGGCCAAGGGCAAGTAGCCCGCAAACACTCCAGGTGGACATAAGGTCCCCAACAATAGGCATAGCTGCAAAAATGACAAGGTGCAAGCGGCGCGTGGTTGTTGCAATGCAGGATTCCGCGACGGGCTCTGCCACAACTACATGCAGCCTAGCCACTTTAGGGCCCACTGCCCTCAAGCTACACGTGGTCGAAAAGAGGCTTTGGCGTTGGCCGTAGCTGCGGCACCTCGTGGGGATGGTGCAGAGGTCGTGGATACGTCCGTGGATAGGGCCGCCGTCGCGGCCATGGGCTCGGTCGTGGTAACGGACAAGGCCATGACGCGGGTTTTTCCCATTCCTGAGTGACACTAAAAGGGACCATTCACGAATAGAAATCAATCAGGAGTGTGGGTTTATGTCCTCAGGTGAGGATGTTAAACAATTTGAGTTTGTGAAGAGTTCAAAATTCTCTTTTGTTTTTTTTCCTCTTGTTGAACCTCATTATACACTTACAGACTGATATTGCCCACTATACCTTGCATCTCCGGACATGATGCATGATCAAACATCCTGAGTGGTGGTGAAACCAGTCACTCTACAAGAGTTGTGTGACCCAGTGATTGGAACAAGCGCCCTTAAAATGGTAAGTTCAATCACGTTCTTGGTATCTTTGGTCAATGATATCGACCCTGTCAAAAACTGAAAGGTGCTAACCTAATTCACATGCATCCACAAGATGTGGACTTGAGAAGATGAATTATGGGAGTTGCGGTGCCCGCCGCGCAGATTCCGTCCTTGTCAAAAACTCAGCTTGTCATCGTTAAGCCTTTTCACTTGGAAGAGTGGGAGTAACATGATGTTGTGGTTCATAGGACACTTAGCTGGTGCTCTAGTGAATGTACTGGGTAACACTAGAGAGGATGACTCTTGTTTTAGCTTTGGCTTCACCAGACAGGTGGGCCTAAAGTATAAGCCATTAAATGGCCCAGTTTTCGTTGGTGACAACCAAACAGCAATAACTTGCATTCCGAGTTATACACTGAGTGTCACATTGAAGGTACTCAAGCTTCTTGACCCATTCCACGTGTTGTTAGGAGATCCTTGGCTTTGCAAAAACAAGGCTCTCATGTGCTTTGAATCAAAGCACTTGATCCTTTGAATGAGACAGCATCGCTTTACATTGATTCCAAGTACACAACTGTCACAAACTAAAGCAAAATTCCATGTCATCTTGTCTATGTTGTAGGTCAAGAGACTTATTCAACAAGGTTGTCGATTATTCTTGGCTTAGTTGTAGAACGTGGGGGATGAAGTGAAGGAAGACATACCACAAGAGATCAGATCATTATTGGTGGAGTTTTTGGATTTATTCCAAGACCCACGGGCTGGGCTTCCACCAGAAAAACACATGGGCGACACGATTGTGCTACAACCGAGGCAAATCCTCCATTCAGATCCATTTATCACCTTAGTCTAGGAGAAGGGTAAGAGGTCAAACACCAAATCAAAAAGTACCTTGCAAAAGGATGAGTTAAGCCAAGTAGTCCACCGTAAGGTACGCCGATCCTGTTTTAACAAAAAGGACGCTCCTCTACGCATGTGCGTGAAATACCTGGCCTTGAACAAGTTGATGGTGAAAATTGATTCCCCTTACCACGGATTGAGGATCTCTTTGACCAAGTCCAAGGGAAAAAAACATGTTTTCTTGCTTCGAGATTTCTGAAGAATACCATGAAATCTGCATCACGGAAGATGATGTGCCCAAAATAGTGTTTTAAATGCACATGGGATGCTATCAGTAGTTTTGGACTAACAAACTCTCTGGCAACTTTCTAAGGAGAAATGAAATGAAAATTCACCAAGCAGCTTGCTTAGTTTGTTTTGGTTCACTTGGATGACATCCTAGTTTTCTCCAAATCAATTGAAGAGCATATAGAAGATCTGGGCAAAGTCCTCACAATCTTCCGGGAACATAAGTTCTTTGCGAGAATGAGCAAGTGTAATTGTGCACAAGATGAGCTCGCAAACCTTGGACACATAGTCGGCAAGGACGGTATTTATGTCGACCCACAAAAAGTGTAAGCTGTGATGGATTGGCCACTCCTAGAAAATTCTGGACAGATTCAGACTTTCCTCAGACTTGCGAACCTATTTTGATGGTTCAAGGGCATTTGACCCTGGTAGTGCCACTAACCAGGCTCACATGAAAAGATGTGCATCACGAATGGACATTTGATTGCAAGAACGCTTTTCTCAAAGTCAAGAGCTTCTATCCAAAGTAACCATCTTAGCTCTTCTATATCCATTGCAACCATGGGAGGTTTGATGAGATGTGTCGGTTGTAGGAATCACAGCAATACTTCTGTAGAATGATTACCCAGTGGCGTATGAGAGTCAGAATCTCATCCCTGAAGAGACGTAGTACGCAATTGGGAATCCAGTCATGACGGCTGTGACCGACCACAACCCATTGGTGGTTTTCCAAACACAACTGAACCTGTCAAGACAATAGGCGTGTTGGAGCAGATACCTAAGCCGATTCTTGTTCTCATGGGAACATCGGCCAGGAGGCATCAACATGGCCGATCAAATAAGCCGACAGCCTATGGAAGTTAAAGCAACCACCGAGGTTGTTGGGTCTTTTATGGCTATCATGATGAGTTATTGTTAATCACCTCAATTTCACGCACATGTCAATCAGTGCATCAAATAGTGTATTCTTGTATGCAATAAATTTTCACAAATATCCACATGAATGCATGTTAGCAAAGCCTACATGAACTTTCCTTGTATAGAAACAAAACTACACTATGCTCCATGCGATCTATAGTAGTTTCTGTAAAGTATCCATGTTCACTAGTTTGTTCACTTCCCAATACACTTGCTGATACACAGTTTCACGGGTGAGTCCATTGGTCATATATGATCATGACATCAATAGTGCAAACACCTAGCCACCTTACACCGTTGCGGCAACCAGATATTATCCACTACAACGGTTTTGTAAACAGGATCTAGATGGGAAACTTTCTAGATTTTTGGTTTCAAGACTCTCAAAATCTGGAAAAGCACAAATTATTGGAGGTCGTAAGAATCTTCTAGCACGGAGAACAAGTTGTCATGCTGGACTTGGGAGACCTTCTAGAAAAGATTATCTCCCACTTCTACAACCCACCGGTCATAGTTCTTGTGGGATCTCGAAATTCTGGACAAGCACTCTTAGACCACTATTGGTGGCCAAGATGGGGTGTCGATGTCTGTAAGTATTATATGACATGAGCTCCATGTCTTTGGAATAAGCCAGCTGGACTCCTCCAACAGCTTCCAATCCCTGGGACTCCATGAGAGTGCATCAACATGGAATTCAATGCTTTTCTTCCAGACACGGTCCGTGGCCACGATTTAACACTAGTCTTTTTGGAACTTCTGACAAAGATGACATACTTCATTCTACAACCACTGATGTGAAGATAGAGACCGCTCTTCTCTTCTTTGAAGGTGTCATAAATTACCATGGGTTGCCGTTGCAAATAATCTATAATCGAGATGGAGCAATTGCTGGTGTTTTTTAGAAAACAATGCACGGGTTCTTTGGCAGAGAGTTGAAAATGTCGACAACATTCCACCCTTAAACCAACCAACAAATAGAGCACATTAATTGCACTCTCAAGAAGATGCCCCGCAGGTATGTTGACCCTGCTTCAAATGATTGCGACAAATTCCTAGCACCAGCAAAGTTTAAACAACTTGGTGAACGATTCCACACAGTTCGGACCGTTTGTGTTGAACAATGGTTGGCATCCACTGGTGTTCGTGATGAAGAGTTGAAGCCTAGGGGAAAAGGTTCCTTTTGCTCAAGCCTTTGTTGAGTGTATAGAATCTTTGTCACAGGATCCAAAGGGTCACCTTCAAGCTACTTGGCAACGATAAAATGCATGTACCAACAAAATTTGTCGTGAGGTCTCGTTTGACATTCGTGACAAAGTCTTTCTTAGAACTAAGAACCTTCGGCTAAAGTCGCCAAGGGCATGAAAACTTCTATCAAAGTGGATTGGGTCATTTCCAATCATTGCACATATCGGGCCATACCCATTGCTTCTTCCGCAGATTATAAAAATACATGACGTGTTTCATGTGAGCCTACTGGCTCCATACATGGCAGAGAGAATAATTCAGCCACCACCAACAGTCCTTGATACTGACGACCAATACGAGATTCCTTTCCTACTCCACCACCAAGAGTGTACACTCAAGTCATAGGATGTTAGGGAATACATTGTTCATCGGGCTGGTTGTGGACTTGAACGGAACTCATGGGACCCCGGATCTCGGTTGCCCATGGGGGTGGTCAACGAGTGTTGGCGCAAGCTGACAACATCCACAGATCGACGCGAGGTATGAGGAACCACCTGAGTACGACAATAATGAACAACATTCACGCTGGGCGATATTCATGGATAGTGATAATAAGAGGCTGGGGATGCCCAACATGGTTGTCGCGCAGACGCTCTAGCCTAAAGGGGGGAGATCGCTATACTTACTAACCAGAAATCTATGGCTTAGGTCCAAGTGCCATTCACGTGTTCGTGTTTAGTTGGTGATTGAGTTTATAAAAGCTCTTTCACAATGTCAATGACTCACTATCTGGCACTCACTTGTTGGCCATGAACCGGAACCGTTCATAACAAGTGGGGAAGAAAGTAGCGGGGCAGCCAAATAGGCTCTCCCACCTTGCGATCTCGAGAGGGTGGCTGCCAGCCACCCCTCACAATTGTGAGGGTTGGCCGGTGGGCAGCCACCCGCTGGCTACCGGATGGCCGGCGGCCAGCTGGCTGGGTGGCTAGCAGTTGGTCAAGTGACCAGCCAGCCAACCGCCGGCAAGCCACCAGCCGCCGATCGAGTTGGTGGCTCAATTGGCAGCCATGAGGCCACGACACCTCGAGGGATGAGGCCTATGGCCTCAATCCCTCATCCTCACCCTCTCCTCCTTGCCTCCTCAAATGAGTGAGGCAAAGGAAAGATAGATAGATAGATAGATAGATAGATAGATAGATAGATAGATAGATAGATAGATAGATAGATAGATAGATAGATAGATAGATAGATAGATAGATAGAGAGATAGATAGATAGATAGATAGATAGATAGAGAGATAGATAGATAGATAGATAGATAGATAGAGAGATAGATAGATAGATAGATAGATAGATAGAGAGATAGATAGATAGATAGATAGATAGATAGAGAGATAGATAGATAGATAGATAGATAGATAGAGAGATAGATAGATAGATAGATAGATAGATAGAGAGATAGATAGATAGATAGATAGATAGATAGAGAGATAGATAGATAGATAGATAGATAGATAGAGAGATAGATAGATAGATAGATAGATAGATAGAGAGATAGATAGATAGATAGATAGATAGATAGAGAGATAGATAGATAGATAGATAGATAGATAGAGAGATAGATAGATAGATAGATAGATAGATAGAGAGATAGATAGATAGATAGATAGATAGATAGAGAGATAGATAGATAGATAGATAGATAGATAGAGAGATAGATAGATAGATAGATAGATAGATAGAGAGATAGATAGATAGATAGATAGATAGATAGAGAGATAGATAGATAGATAGATAGATAGATAGAGAGATAGATAGATAGATAGATAGATAGATAGAGAGATAGATAGATAGATAGATAGATAGATAGAGAGATAGATAGATAGATAGATAGATAGATAGAGAGATAGATAGATAGATAGATAGATAGATAGAGAGATAGATAGATAGATAGATAGATAGATAGAGAGATAGATAGATAGATAGATAGATAGATAGAGAGATAGATAGATAGATAGATAGATAGATAGAGAGATAGATAGATAGATAGATAGATAGATAGAGAGATAGATAGATAGATAGATAGATAGATAGAGAGATAGATAGATAGATAGATAGATAGATAGAGAGATAGATAGATAGATAGATAGATAGATAGAGAGATAGATAGATAGATAGATAGATAGATAGAGAGATAGATAGATAGATAGATAGATAGATAGAGAGATAGATAGATAGATAGATAGATAGATAGAGAGATAGATAGATAGATAGATAGATAGATAGAGAGATAGATAGATAGATAGATAGATAGATAGAGAGATAGATAGATAGATAGATAGATAGATAGAGAGATAGATAGATAGATAGATAGATAGATAGAGAGATAGATAGATAGATAGATAGATAGATAGAGAGATAGATAGATAGATAGATAGATAGATAGAGAGATAGATAGATAGATAGATAGATAGATAGAGAGATAGATAGATAGATAGATAGATAGATAGAGAGATAGATAGATAGATAGATAGATAGATAGAGAGATAGATAGATAGATAGATAGATAGATAGAGAGATAGATAGATAGATAGATAGATAGATAGAGAGATAGATAGATAGATAGATAGATAGATAGAGAGATAGATAGATAGATAGATAGATAGATAGACAGACAGACAGACAGACAGACAGACAGACAGACAGACAGACAGACAGACAGACAGACAGACAGACAGACAGACAGACAGACAGACAGACAGACAGACAGACAGACAAACAGACAGATAGACAGAAAGACAGAAACATAGACAGACAGACAGATAGATAGATAGATAGATAGATAGATAGATAGATAGATAGATAGATAGATAGATAGATAGATAGATAGATAGATAGATAGATAGATAGATAGATAGATAGATAGACAGA
>SZWC01011696.1:4166-31823 GCA_023375785.1 Penium margaritaceum
ACACACACACGTGCGCGCGCGCGCGCGCACGCGCGCGCGCACGCGCACGCGCACCCTGGAGCACATTGCCCGAGATTGCCCTCGTCGTGGCCAAGCAGCTCCGCGCCCAGACCCCGTCCAATCAAATCCTATGGTCCAGCAATGGCATCGGTACTACAACCAGACATGGCCTAGTCAACAGCAGCAGCACCAACAACAGGAGCAGCAAACCAATCCGCTTCCTCCTGGGTAGGCTCAGGCGGCTAAGGGAACAGGCTAGGGCATCTTGCCGAACCCGCGGCCACACCCCGCGGCCGGTGCCCGTAATGTCAAGTTGGGTTTGCCCATGGCGGAGGATGAGACTACTGAGGTAGCACCCACACCTGAGGAGACGGAACTCATCACATGAGCTCGTCGGTTAAAAATCCGTGGATGGGATCCGCAGGAAGCCGCGCAAGTACCGAACGACCTACGGCGGAAGGCAGAAGCGTCACCGGTACCACACCGGCGCATGGCACGCAAAACACGCGACGGATTGTAGCAGAAGCGTCACCTGCCTTGAACACTGAGGAACTGAATGAGGCTGGGCACCACAGCCCCTGGAACCACCTCGCCGCGACCATCAACACTACGAGGTCGCCTGTTGTGTGGTGTGGATTTGTGGGCGGAAGTTCTTGGCGATCATTGACACTGGGGCCACCCATACCACGGTTGCCCTCCGCGTCCTGTGTGTGGTCGGATGGGCGGATCGAGTCCTCCCCACACGACGGCTATTTAGCAACACCGTTGGAGGACTGGACTACGGGGACGGAGAAATACAAGGGCTCCCCTTGCAAGTGGGCCAGTGGACGAGCCAGTGGACGTCCAGGTCACCGAGGCCCGAACCTATGACGTCCTCCTCGGGATGGACTACCTCCTTCCGCGTTAGGCCAACCTGCTGTTCTCCCTTGGCGTCATGCACCTCACGTCCGCGATCGGCTCCACAGAGTATGCCCTCATCACCGTCGGGGATCGGGTGACTGTGCCCGTAGCGGCGTGCCCTTCTCCCTCTCCGATGCTGCCTAGGAGGATTCACAGACTTGTCCCCAGCAGGCTCCCGCACCTGTGCCACGCTGGATGCGAAACTTGTACCGGCCGCGGAATGGCAACGGTTGACCATGGACTCGGCAACACCAGGCGAGCAGAACAACATTCTTGGATTATGGCAGCGGGGGGAACAGGTATTTGGCCAAGGCTTGTCCCTGGATGAGGAGGAGGAATTCTACCCCATCCGCACCCAGTCTCCACCACCCCCCCCTCGCTGGGACCACATACTACACCCTCGTCTCTCTCCTCCGCAGAGACAGGACTTCCGCGATCTGCTTGAATCTTTCGCAGACATCTTCGCTGGCTCACCAACGGACCTCGGGGCCGTTGATGCCTTCCATGTCATCTCCACCGGGACAGCCTCCCCCACCAAGCAAAAGGTTCGCCGCATACTCCCAGACCAAGAACAGATTATCACTGAGAGTCTCGCGGAGTTGAAAGCGCAAGGAGTGATCGTTCCCATTGTAAGCCCCTGGCGTGCCAACCTAGTCGTTGTCGGCAAGCCTGACGGATCCAAGCGGTTTTGCGTTGACTTCCGCGACCTCAACCGGGTCACGGAGGGAGACGCCTACCCCATGCCTCTGATCGTTGACATTCAAGAACGACAGCAAGGCCACGGATGGTTCGCAAAGCTCGATGTCAAAGTAGCTTTCCATGCAGTACCCATGCATCCGGATTCCATTGCCAAAACCGCTTTCGTCACACCGGAGGCGCTCTATGCCTTCACCCGCAAGCGCTTCGGCCTCCGCAATGCAAGTGCAATCTTGCAACGCGTCATGGACTCCACCCTGCACGGTATCCCTAACGTGAGCTGTTACATCGACGACATCATGGTCGCCGCCCAAAGCTTCGCGGAGCTCTTCTCCTCACTTACTGCTGTGTTCTTCGCCCTCCGCGCTGCCAACCTGAAGTTGAAAGCCGCCAAGTACTCCATTGGTGCCGCGGAAATGGAATTCCTGGGCTTCGTCATGAGTGCTGAGGGCATCAAAACGGACCCAGAAAAGATCGCTGCAGTCCAGGAGTGGCGCCAGCCCACCACTGCGGCACAAGTTAAGATCTTCCTTGGCTTCGTATCCTTTTACCGCAAGTTTGTCCGCGATCATGCACGCATCATCCGCCCCCTGCAGCAGCTTACACACCAGGACGTCCCCTTTGAATGGACCCCGGAGTGTGTCGCGGCATGGGCGGAGATCAAGCATCGGCTGGTGACTGCGCCCATGCTGGAATTCCCCGACTTCAATCTCCCTTTCTCCATCACCACTGACTGGTCGCGGGACGGTCTTGGCGCGGTTCTATCGCAGACAATCCAAGAGCCCGTCCAACGGGTCATTGCGTATGCCAGCCGTGCACTCACGGATGGTGAGCAGAAGTACCCCCCGGTGAAGGGCGAGTGCGTGGCAATACTCTGGGCTCTCCAGCATTTCCGTGACTACATAAGAAATGGGAAACCATTCATAGTCCTGACCGACCATCAGGCCCTACAGTGGCTCCTCACCACACAGAACCATGAGGGTATCTTGGCCAAGTGGGCTCTCCTCCTGCAGGGATACAACATGAAGATCAATATCAGCCTGCTTTGGCCAACCGCAATGCAGACGCTCTCATTCACCTTCCGCGGGAGGCCTGGCCGACCTCCGCGCATCAGCACGCAGAACCCATGAGCTCTCCGCTCCAACCCTCTCCATCCACCGATGCCGAACCTCAGTGGGAGGGTGCTGCTCGTGAATTTACCGAGGATGAGTACGACATCGCGCATCAACTACTGGCTGAATCCCACTCCGCGGATCTGGAGGCCGCGGAGACACCCCCCGCTCTTCCCACCGATGGTCTCCAGTTGGCTCGTCGCTTCAATCCCACGATTCGCGTCTGGACCCTGGAGGAAATTGCTGCACACCTTCCCTCACGCTCGTCTCTCCCACAGCCACGATGCGTCTCCTCCGCAATTCCACCTATCCTCCCTCCACCAGCACCATCGGCTCCTACTACCTCCCCCCTTCTGGACAACCGCCACCCTCTTTCCCTGGTTGACTTCCTCCTACACTCCCCTGCGTCTGCGGACCGCCTCCAATCTCTCTTCTCCTCCTTCAACCCCTCACTCTCTCCCGTCAGCATCCGCCTGTCTTGCTCCCTCGACTGCGACATGGGAGTCTGCATGGTGGCCCACGAAGTCCTAACAGATCACTCCCGCGTGACGACAGACGCTGCCCACTCAGCACATGCATGGGCTCCCAGTCCCCTGCTTCCCGGACCACCCGCGCCCGTCGAGGTCCACCTGGCCTGGTGCTACGTCTGGGTCTGTGGCCGCAAACTCGTGGCGATCGTGGAAACCGGAGCCACCCATACCAATATCGCGCTGTGGATGGTCCTCACCTTGAACGTCGACCATCTCATTGAACCTACCCGACTCCGCTTCGCCATCTCCACCGGTGCCATCGATGCACCCATCGGCCAGATTGCGGCCCTCTCCATCCAAGTCGCCAACGTGCATGCATGGGACGCCTCGCATGTATGCGATGTGCACACATACGACATACTCCTGGTGGCGGACTGGCTCGCGCCGCGCAAAGCCGATACATTACTAGGCGCCGGCATTCTCAGTCTCATTTTGGCTTCCGGCATTCGACCTTTCACTCCGCTTTTTACCTCACCCCGACCGCTCCCAACCTCTCCTCCCATGGTCACTGCACCCATCGACTCTGGCACCCGACTCACTCGCCGTGTCACACGAAGCTCTGGTTTGGCTTGAGGCAGAGTTCCCTCCATGGCTCGCCCTTCCAGCACGGAGACCGTGCCTTCGCCGAGGGGGAGTAGTGGCTCCCGACGCCAGCTACGACGGCAATCGGCGGATCGGGCTGCGGCACCCATTGCTGGCATCGGACGTCCTGCGACACCTGCAACATCGGCACCAACTAGCGTACCCCCATCATCTGGTCCCCCCGAGTCTCCAACGACGGCAGTGGCACCCATGGCATCGCCCGGCGCAGCACCATTATCTGGCCCCTCCGCACCTCCGGCAGCAGCAGTCACCCCACCACCGCCAACGGGCCCCTCTGCATCTACCGAGCACTCCTCTTCTCCACCGGCCTCGGGACACAGCCCGGCCCAGGGGACAACGCAACCCACACTCAGTGCGGGAACAATCATGGAGGGTGCGCGGACCTCCCTGGGAGATCAATCCAGGGCTAACCGTCTACTGGACGTGGTCAGCAGCGTTCTTATGCATTTGCAGGACGAACTCCCGGAGGCAGTCCGTGCGGCAATGGGGAACTCATTCTACAATGAGGCGTGGCAAGTGGCCCTGAAGGGTGCGGCCAAGAATGCCTTGGCTCTTAACCAGCGCGGACGCCAAGATCAGCTGCTAGAAACAGTAGGAGCGGAACGTCTCATTTTGGCGCACCGCAACGTCCTCTACCTCCGGCCGGACCGTGGCATGGCGGGCGTGGCAACATTCCTCGACACGGAGCAACCAGACAGCGCGGTGAACCCTGCCCGCGAATGGTGGCTCCTGGTCTGCCACAACCAGACCGCGGACCCCACGCGACGCTATGTACACCTGCTCCAGGAACGCGCACGGGCACTTACCATTTATCACGCCCACCAGATGCCAGCGGGAATGATGGAGGCTCCCAGTAGAAAGACTACGGCAAGGGTATGGAGGTGGGGATATCTCATCTAACTCGTAACCATCAGATGGGGCGTCCAGTACACGCCTAAGGAGCTCGCACGCTTCTCCGCGTCGGAAAAACAATATGAGAGCTGGTATGTTGCGATTGACAAGTGCTGGCGCCTAACACTGGACGGCGCCTTGCGCCAGAGAATCGTAGCCGTGGTGGCAGAAGGACTGTGGAATGCACTTCAAAAAGTGGGCACTGCACTGATGGAGGAGGCGGTACGCCGGAAGTTGTGGACGTGTGCCGGGAGGAGAAGAACCGCGTCCTCACTGAAACAGAAGAGGCCCAGGAGTATCTCCGAGACTCTCCCGAGCTCACACGGACACGGGACAGACTACAGGCAGTATGGCGGCAGATGGCGGAAGAACAGAAACAGAAAACAGAAGCGGCTCCGGAACAAGTGGTCACGGAACTCGAAGCCGCATTGGCGGATGTAGGAGCAACATCGGAGGCAGCAGCGGCAGTAAAGGAAAAGGAGGAGGCGGAACGAGTTGCTGCAGGGGCAGCAAAGAAGGCAAGGGAGAAGACGGAGGCCGAAGGTGCAGCAGCAGAAGCAATGACACTAGCAGCTGAGCAAGCTGCGGAGAAGCGGACATCGGAGGAACAGGCAACAACTCGGGAGGAAAGCAGAAGGCGGGCGAAGGACGTACGAGCACAGGCGAGAATGGCTGCAGCCAGGAAAGAGGCGCGGAAGGACACAACACAACCGGCCCTATCGGCGGACGTGCTTGACCGACAGGCCAAGCTCCAGGGCGCGGCCAAGAAGGCCATGGCATCAGCGGTTGCCAGCAGGCAGGCCGCCCCATCCCACGTGGCCTCGGTCAGTCGTGTGGCTACTCCGTGTAAGAAATCAGTTGCGGGAGGACAGGTCCCGTCCACAGAGACCACGCTGACATCCCGCTAGCGAGGCCAGGAAAAGCGAGCCGCCGAGTACAGCACCGCTGGTGAACCTCCTGCCAAGCGAAGCAAGCAGCGCCGCCCATCACACGACACTCTTCCGAGCGTCAATCCGGCGCAGCTTGCACAGGCCCAGCGGGATGCTGCCCAGGCAATGGAGTTGCTCCGGGCGGTATTCCGCAATGTCCCGATGCCCACTGACTTGATCCCGACCCAGCTGAGGCCCATCCTCGTGGGCGCCGGCACCACGACTCTGCATGGAAAGGGGCCCGAGGAGAGCACTGCGGCTGCAATAACCAAGAAGGGGACAGGAGGGGTGGTGGTCTCAGAACTCAGTGAGTCGACCCAAGAACACGCCGAGGAACATCCCATCGCGAAGGGAGAAGGCCTGCTGCGACTCTCTGAGGCTACAACAGGGCGGAGACCTGAGACGAAGACAAGTGATGCCCGCGGTGCATGGGGTCGGCGACATGGAGCACCACCTGAGATGAGGCTGAGGGACCAATGGAACGAAGGGGAGCTGCGCACGGTAGGGATCCTACGCCTCTTCCTAGCTCCGGATAGCTAGGATAGGGAACCCCCCGCTTATGATGAGGAAAACCAGTGGTGTCTGCAGGCAATGAAGGCGGAGTAGGATGCAAGGCGGGCCAAGGGACTGTCGGCGACAGAACCAGAGAGAAAGAGAAAACCGAGAGAAGCTGTCGCGGAGAAGGTGGGGAAGGCGAAAGGGCGGATGGAAACGCAGGAGTGGCAAATTTGGCAGACAGCCCACATCCTCCTCCGCGCCACCACCAAGGAGCAGCAGAAGGAGGGGGCACAGAAGGTGTACCCTAGGGGACGAGGTTTGGGGTGGAGTTTGACAGGCGAAAGAAGGATGACCTAGCTCGCCTTTGTGAACATTATGCATGGGAGGGCGGTCATCTCTGGCGGATCACTCCGCAGGTCTTGTGGGTGCCTCCGTCCACCTTGCTGAGGGCAGTGGTCGAGGCCTACCACCGTCACCACCACTCTGGTGTACTAGCACTCAAAGAGCGCCTGTCTCCCATCCTGCATGTGCCAAACCTCCTGGCCCTCGTCAAGGAAGTGGTGCAACACTGCGCCCCGTGTGAACGGTACCGGAAAATCACGCCGCGAGACATGCCGCTCTTCCTACGCTCCCCCATTGGTGAACCCCTGGAGCGGAGCGTCATCGACTTCCATGGACCCTGGCCCCGCCGCGCTCAAGGAGACAGGTACTGGATTGCTGCGGTGGACTATTTCACGAAGTACATCTGGGTCCCCTCGGTGCCCAGCAAGTCCTCTGCAAAGGCTGCGCGCTTCATACGAGAGGAAATCTTCTACAAATTTGGAGGGTGCCGTGTGGTCCACAGCGACAACGGCACGGAGTTTGTAGGGGCATCCCGCGAGGAGCTCGCGGAGTGGGGCGCGTAGCATGTCTACTCCGGGCGGAGTCTCAGGGTCAAGTGGAAAGGCTGCACGACATTCTGGAGCGGGCGGTGGCAACAGCAGAAAGCAACGATTGGGAGGGAGACCTGAAAAAGACAACACACTTTATCAACACAACACCCATTCGCGCAACTTCGTTCTCCCCACACGCCCTCCTCTTCGGACAACCTCCGCACACAGCACTTGGCATGCCACAGAAGCCACTGCGGTCGCCCCTTGACCCAGAGGAAACACCAGATGGGCGCTCGGAAGAGGAGTAGGAGGCTGCCAAAGACAAGGAAGTGCAGGAATGGTTCCAGGAGCACTGCAAGAGGACGGACACGGTGCAAGCAGAAGCAAGGTTGCGGGGATCTGTCTCTTTCTGGCGGGGATGTGACGCTACTAACCGACGGCTCAACCACGGGTCCATCAAGGAGGGGAACCTAGTTTACCTCCGCCCTTTCCCAGGCACGGGATGCGAGGCAGCGAACCACGGGAGGTGTACCGTGTGGCTAGTGTGGATGCTGGACACATCTGGCTGGAGGGGCCGGATGGGTTCAGCGACCGCAGCTGCCACAGAATTTGTGCTCTTGCCACCTGCCTGGCAGACGCACATCCGCGGCACAGGAGGAGCGTTTCCCTCGCTCAAGGAACGCAAGGGGTCAAGAGGATGGAAGGCGGAAGAGGTGTTGGAGTAGTGTGAGGACCAGGTGTCGGAGCAGGAGCAGTAGTGGAGCCAGGAGCCTCAGGAGGAGGAGCAGGAGGGCTCCAACGTGCAGGAGGTATCTGCGGGGGCAGTCCGGGCAGAACAGCAACGGAAGGCGGAAGGACGCAAGGGCCAGCAGGAGGTGTTGCAGGAACTGCCGGGGCAGCCAACATAGCGGCATAGAGACAGTGGAGAGGAAACCCTTAAGGCACCCACCACCATTTCGCGACGGGGTGTGCCCATGAGTCCCCGCTAGTTGGCCTCATATACATGCCCTTGTGTGTGGTGTGGGGAAAACCTGCCAGCGGAACCGCTGCTGAAAGTTGTGTGCCGCGTCTGTGGCCAACCAACGCACCAAGGGCTGTCGAAGAGCTGCATCGGGCTGAACCGCACTTGCCTCAAGTGCCTGCATGAGGCCAAAGAGGAAGGAGCGCAGAGAAGGACCGAAAGGGATGACGGAGCCGGCCCAGACTCAGGAGGAGGACAGGCGCGCTGATAGTGGGATCTAGAGGAAGAGGAAGAGGAGGAAGAAGAGGAGGAGAGGGAGCAGGCAGGAACGCAACAGGGATCCCGCACGGCATCCGCGATCACCATGAAGCAATGGAAAAAGGAGGGACGGATGGCAGATGCGGAATAGGCGAGGAGAGAGAAGGAGAGTAAGAAGTGTGCCCAATGTGGGCACAGCTGGGGCAGGACAGTGCGAGACTACAACGTTTGCCGCCGCAAGATATGTGAGAAATGCCTGACAAAACCGCGGAACAGTGAAGGAGAGCGGAGCGGACCAGAAGCGTCTGGGAGATGCAACCGAGAGATTGAGCAGCAGTGCGGAGGACGGAAGTTGCCGCGGGTGAACGAGGAAGGGGAAGAGATGGACTCGGAAGGAGAGGAGGAAGAGAATCCGCCCGCGGCGTCCACTGAGAAATGCCCCACCTGTGTCAAGGTCGTGAGCGAGGACGGACACTGCACTCAATGCAAAAATTTGACCCACCAGGCTTGTCTGGTGAGAGGCGGCTTGCCCTGGGCAGGACACTGCCACAAGTGCGTGGGCATGGCAATCACGGAGGGAGGGGCCTTGCTGGCCTACGACGACAAGATCTTGGCACTAGCCTGCGGAGGATGCGAGCAGGACCTCGACGAGTTTGGCAAGGCCTGCGGAATGTGCAAGACCATGTGCCACTTGCGGTGTGGGGAACGAGGAAAGGAGGGCATTTGGACTTGTATCAGCTATCGCAACAAGGTGCGAAGGAGCAAGTGGAAGTTCCCCAACCAACGTTACTGCAGCGGAGATGACTGCATGGGCCCACTCAAAGGAACGGTTTTCCGCTGCGAACACTGCGGAGGTCTCGTCCATGACTCGTGCACCGAGGAAGTGGGACGGAGCAAGGAGGGCAAGAAAATCTACCGCTGCTCGAGCTACAAGAAGTACGAGCAAGCACCACACTGCTCCTCATGTAAGAAGCTGGTTGACGTGCCTACAATAGAAGCGCGGTGTGAGGGATGCAAACTCTTCGTCCACGATGACTGCGCAGGAAAGTTCAGGCGGACGGGCGGAGGAGTGGAGAAGTACTGCAGACCCTGCCAGGAGCAAAATTGGCCTAGGCCCCGCAGAAAGTTCAAGCACCTGATCCGCTGAAAGACTTTGGGGCAGAGTCTTGCTAAAAAGGGGGGATGGGGGCATCAGTGTCAGGCGAGAATCTGCCGCTAGTCCGTGGGAAGGTCACTCCGCGGAAGGGCAAACGGGGCATGATGGGAACCGCGCAAGGCACGCTGGCTCCCGCGGTATGCGTGGTCGAGCATGGGATAGCGCAACGCGGAGAAGTCACACGGGGGGAGGCTGCCGCAGGTTGACATTGTCATCTGCGGCAACCGCCCCTCTACCATCTCAAGCACTTGTGACAGAAGCTGTAAAAGGGCGGGAAGAAGCAACAGGGAGATCCGCAGTGGGAAAGGAACAGGGGACAAACCGCAGAAGGAGAAACAGCCACGGAGTAAATCAAGCAAAGACAGGCAAGGGTAGCAGGCAGACGAGGCAATCAGGGAAGCAACAACCAATCAACACGGAAATTGGCGCATCAATCACGGAGAGAGCATCTGAGGACGCACCGCGGAAGATGAAGATTCACGGAAGAACACGAAGACCGCGTGTGCGAGCCGCGGATGAAGAAGAAGACTTAGGAATAAGGATGATGTTCCCTGAGTTTGAGGACGAGACCCGCGGTGTGTAGCCGCACCGCGTGGAGTCCAAGTAGGGGGAAAGAGGAGGATATGAGAGGGATGAGACCGCCGGCGTGTAGACACGCCGTGCGGAGTCCCAACTAGATAAGGCCTTGGCAAGTGGTAGCACGAGCGGCCTCAGATCTGATTGTTCTCGACTGGATACTACGCCAGATCATGTACTTGGTTCCTGACTATCAAAGAGATTTACCAGTCCCATTTGTACTCTCTGCATTCCGCGTCCCTGCCTTGTGTTGCCTCTGATGTCATAGCCGCAGACTGCGGGATCAAGTGCGTGCGTGGACAAAAACCGAGTTTAAGTGAGCTGCCGGCAGTGCCCTTGCCTGCACACGGTCGCGGAACGAGGTTTCGCGGAGAGGAGCTGGAAGACACAAGGTGGCGGCTCGCGTGTGGCAGGAAGAGGTCCGCGAAGTGTCACTTACCGGTGAGGATGTTACGCATAAGTCTAGACCTGCAATTCGCGGAATTGTCAGTTGCTCAGGGTCAGGACCATAGGTATGTGGCCAAGCAAAGCCCCAGATAAGCAGTAAGTGCGGTGGTCGTGCTGAATCCGCGGATAGCGCGGAAAAGGGAATGCGCGGAGAAAGTTAAGGACGCGGCAAAATTGGGGGCATCACGGGTCCCGACATGGGAGGCCGCCAACAGCTCTTGGTATTGCAACCAAGATAACATATCACCCTCGAACGAAGGATCCAGAATTTAGGTTTTTTTTTCTTCAGTTTGCAACCTCACAGATTCCACTTGAAGGTCTTTAGTGTCTACCCTTGATTGGACACTCTTTGAGGAGGCTCAAAGGCAAGAATTGTCAATGGATGCACGTATGGTACAAAATTCTGCACTTGCAAAGCTTTGCTAATGCTTCTGCTCGCAGTGGCTCCACATGAGCCAACCTCAACCTACATTCCTACTTGGCGCGTCTTGAGACCGCCAAGTGTCATCCTCAAGGCAGGCTTGTGTAAGCTTCCTAGAAGCTTCCGGTCCGATTTTGGGCCACAAAGAAAACTGTGGTCATCGCGAGGTTTGATCTCGCGACCCATGAGCTCCGGCTCCTGTCCTAACTAGGCCACAAAGGTTGTTTCCTATGACGATCTCCAGGGGACATACCCATTACGAGCAGTGCATTCTTGGCCTATCTCAGAACAGACCAAGGGGGCATACTCCATAGAGCAGTGCATGCCTTGTCTATCCATGCAGCCAGCCAGCCAACCAACTAGCGAGTGGACAAGGTGCATACCATTCAACAAATCTCTCCCTAACACCCCTGCCCATCTGTCATTCACTTGGTACCATGAATTCCTTAGGGCTCACCCTTCCTCTGCCGCACTCCTGATGCGAAAACCACGAATGCATGCATAGTGCAAGGTGGTCTCCAGCGGCTTGGTCATGTAGTAAGAAAGCATGCTCCTGGTTTAGCAATGTTGCCTGTCCACCAGGCTCTTCATAACCAGGTCATTTGTCGGTGTGCTTTGTTTGTCGGGAGATGATATCATCTTCAGCCATCAAGATGGCGCGTCTGTTATCCACATGTACGACCGTGGTGTCAATCAGTGGCTCTGTCATTTTGCCAAGAAAGTTGTGCACCCATTGAGTCTCCTTGCACAACTCAGACAGGGCTCTTACCTACTCAGCTAACCACCTCTGGCAGAGAAGCCGCGAAACCAAAAAACATCACAAAGGTTTTTACACCTTCTTCCTTTGTTGACATGTTTCATGCACCCCAAAATTAAGCAGACACACTTCACCTTCAAGAGTACTAACGCCTTAAAATTACATCTCAAGAAGAGCTCAAGTCATCAAGACGCAAGAGAGCATCAAGCAAGGGTTCATTGATCAGCATGCAAGACAAGTCCTTATATTGATGTATGTCCAGTCGTGGAACTCAAACACACATTCTTGTGAAGTGGCCTGACCCAGCCACATTACCAATAGACTTTTGTTGTGGGCTTGACACATATGCATCTTGGTGTGAAGGTGACATACCAACCATGCAGCTTCCAAGAAGCTACAAAATTTCTTTCTTGGAAGCTTCCATATCAACCATGATGTGCATGGGGCTAGAATTGAACTCATGACCTCTCACTCCCCCACGTCAACAAAATGGCCAAATCAACCTTTCACCCACATGGTGTACTCACAGGTCATATATCACAAGAGACAAAGCATAGTTTAGTTAAACTACAAAGCATCCAGGGGCCATATCCCCATAAGGAGCAGAGCATGCCTGATCCTTTGTAAAACACTGAAGAAGGGGCAAAACCATTCAACAAATCTTTCCCTTGCACTTTGCATCAGTTACCATCATCATTCGTTATAACTTGCGTTGACCATGTTGATACCTTGCCTACCCGCCTGGTGGAGATCCTTGTTCAGTGGCTTTGTAAGCATGTCTGCATGGTTCAGCCTGGTACCAACATAATGGAGCTACACTGTCTTCTTGTAGACCAAGTCCTGAGCATAGTTGTAGCGGATTTTGATGTGCTTTGTGCGTCTGGATAGGACTGAGTTCTTGGACATGTCTATTGCGCTCATGTTGTCAATCTTGATGACTGTCGTCGTTGCCTATGGCGCCTTCATCTCAGATGGCAAGCTTTGTAGCCCTTGCATCACCTTACACACCTCAACCAAGACGATGTACTCAGCTTTAGCTGTTGACAAAAAGACACATTCCTGCTTGCGACTCGCCCAACCGACTGCACCTCCATTTAGCATACATACGAAGCCGGAGGTAGATTTTCTGTCGTCCATACTCCCTCCTTAATTAACATCAGTGTAAAGCATGTTGTCAAGTGACGTTGATCCAGTAATGCCTCCAAATTGGAGCCCCACATGTCGCGTCCCCTTAAGGTAGCGCATTATGCGCTTTGCAGCCTGCTTATGCAGTGGACGTAGTGGTTTGGCCACAAACCAGTGTACCTGCCCAACAGCATGGGCTATATCTGGTCGGGTGGCATCCATGGCATACATCAGACTGCCCACTACAGACTGATATGGGATGCCCAGCATGTCATTCTTCTTGGCTTCATTAGATGGGGATATGGAGGTGGAGAGTTTGCACTCCGAGCTCATGGGTGTACTCGTAGGCTTGCAGTCTGCCATGTCGTATTGTTTGAGGATGGAGTCGATGCATTTTTTCTGGTTCAGGCTCATGGTACCTGCTGCTCTGTCATGTTTGATTGCAATTCCAAGACAGAAGTCAAGAGGACCCATGTCCTTCATCTCAAATCTGCTACTCAGCTGCTCCTTGAGATCGTCTAGCAGCTGGGTTGAAGAAGAGCAAAGAATTAGGTCATCGACGTACAAGGCGACCAACATAGTCCCTTTGTTGCTCTCATGCACGTACATGCTAGGGTCGTTGTCGCAGTGCATGAAGGAATCCTTTTCCATGAATGTATACATCTCTTGATACCAAAGTCTTGGTGCTTGTCTCAGCCCATAGAACACCTTCACCAATCTGCACACCTTGCGCTTGGGAGCATCAACCCCAGCCGGAATGTCCATCGGTACCTCGTTGTCAAGTCTTACATCAAGTCTGTCTTGACATCCATTTGTTAGAACTTCATGTTTGTGGCAGTAGCAATGGCAAGCATTGACCATATGGAGGCAAACGTCATGCCGAGAGCAAAGGTCTCATCGTACTCTGTGCCAGGCCATTGAGAGAACCCCTTTGCTACCACCCGTGCTTGTATTTGTATATCTTACCATCCTCTTGCCTTTTTGCTTTCAGCACCCATTTGGATCCCACAATGTGAGCGCCTGGATGTCTGTCCACGAGCACCGATGTCACATTCTCCTCGATAGAGCTCAGTTTACTGGAAATTGCTTCACCCCACTCAGCTTTGTCAGGTTGCGTGAGTGCCTCTGCGACAGACATTGGCTCCTCTTGAACCAGAAACGAATAATCAAAGCCTGTTCATTCATCCCTGTCCGCATCGTAGTGCTGTCGAGGAAATTTGAGATGTGAAGAGCTTCTTGAACCTGCTGGCTATTGCTGTTGATGTAGAGGCTGGAGGTCTGTTTTGTCATTTATGACGGGAGAGGCATCCTCCTCACGACCTGGAGGATCAAATGTGTCAGTATTGGAGTCTGATTCCTCTGATTCATCTTCATGAGCTTCTCTCCTTGTTGTAGCACCCAGCTCATACCACTGTGTTGGTGATTCGTCTCCCTCCTCGAGAAGTGTGAGACAGTCTCCCTGTTTTGGGAGACTGCTCATACCACTGTGTTGGTGATTCGTCTCCCTCCTCAAGAAGTGTGAGACAGTCTCCCTGTTTTGGAGAAGTTTTTGAGCATCTCCCTTACGCACAGAACTTTTGTGGAAATCCACGTCTTTGCTGCAGATGATCTTCTTAGCTCCTTGGTCCCACAGTCTATAAGCTCCTTGCGTGGTGTCATAGCCGTGCTCTCGCATCAAGATTTCTAGGGCCCTCACCCGCCTGGACCTTGGCATTGCCAACGCAGTCAAACACCTTGAGATGGGAGGCTTCTGGCTTCTTGCCTGACCATGCTTCTTGAGGAATCTTCAGCTACTGTGTCTGCTTCTTCTTGCCTCTCCTTCCTAGAGCTGCTACAGGTGTGAGGTTCACAAGATAAGAAGTCATGCGTGCTCCTTCAGCCCAGAACCAAGGAGGCAGCCTGGCGTCAAAGAGCATGCACCTAGTCATGCCGAAGAGGGTCTGGTTCATCCTCTTTGCTACGCAGTTGCTCTAAGGTGCGTAGGGAGTACTTTTTTGGTGTTCAATGCCCTGTGTCTTGAGCCATTCCCTACAGACTTCGTACTCTCCCCCATTTTCTGTCCCAAATGCGTTCACCTTTGTTCCACTCTGTTGCTCAACCGGAGCAACAAAGGCGTGTAGATTATCCTTCACCTACTTTTCTTTTTGAGAAAAGATATCCAGACCTTGCGACCATTCTCTTCAATACATGTGAGGAAACATCTGCTTCCTCCATTGGACAGTATGCGAATAGGACCACACTCGACAGAGTGGATGAAGTCAAGGGGTGTGAGAGCACACGTACCATTACGCTTTAAGGGTTTCTTCTTTGCCTTGCCTTAAAGGCATGGCTCACACAAGATCTCAGCTTCCTTTGCCTCATCACCTAGCTCCATCCAACGTACTAGCTCCTGCTTTTCCGTGACAACCAATGTGCGATGAGCCACGTGCCCAAAGCGCCTGTACCAGAGGTTCTCAGAGGATGTGCAGTGGCTAGAATGAACAGGCCTGGTGGTTGCATTTTCTTGCAGTTTTGTTCTTGAATCTTCTGCTACTACTACTTGCACTGCTCCAACATGTCCCTCTTCATCAAAATCAGCATCACTGCTCTCCTCATCATCAACATCCACCAAAGATTCAGCCGTTGATGTTGCCATTCTGGTCTGTAAGACGTAGAGTCCATCAACGTGAGGAACCTGTGGAACAACCTTCTTGGCAGAGTCGGAGATGTTGATGTCCTTGGTAGGGACTATCATAGCTTCCTTCTCTGTAAAGAAAACTGTCATTCCATGGCCAATTATCTTAGAGACAAATAGCCGGTTGGATATCAAGGAGGGCATGCAGACTGCCCCCTCTAGCTTGAGGTTGGAGTTCGCAAGTTGACACCCACTGTAACCAGCTTGTTACCAATTCCCTGTGCTCCCTCAACCTTGCCGTTGGCGACTATGAAGTTCTTGTTGCATGGAGCAAGAGAGATGAAGTCTCTCATCTTGTAAGTGGTATGCTCGTTTGTGGATGAGTCAAGGCCGTAAGCTCTTGGCCTGAGTATCGCCCTCCCTTTGTTGGAGGCACACTTAGCCATCAATCGTGTGGGATCCTTCCCACCGTTTCCCCTTAGCCATTCATCCTCTTCTCCTCCCTCCTTGGGTGCCCAGCATTCCCGAACCCAGTGTCTAGCCTTGCCATAGTTATAGAATTTTCCTTGGTGATTTTGACCCCTTCCACTGTTGCCACTGTTGTTTTTTCCCTTGTATCCAGAGGCGGGGGTATTGCGGAAGGTGCCACTGCTCCGCGAGACAAAGGCAGTCATGTTTGATTCACTGCTGCTACAATGCATGGCTTCATTCTACACATACTCCAAAATGGTGGTGTAGGATACTTGCTCTTCAGCCCACCCTCCAATCACTATGATCATGGGACCTCAGGCCTCTGACAACGTCATCAAAAAGATCATGGCCTGCATATTAGACTCAGGTCCCATCCCATGCCGGTGGCTTGTTGCAAGAGCGTCTCAAACTTTTGCATGAAGGCGGAGACATCCTCCCCTTCACCAAACCTCATGCTGATGCGGTTTGGTAGAATGAAGAGACGTTTGGTAAGGGAGGAGGACAGAAATACCTTGCCTAGTTTTCCATATGCCGCAGCTGCCACTGTATAATCGCTGATGTGTGAAAGGAGTGAGGGTTGTATGGTGGACACGAAAACGGCAAGAGCCTTCTTGTTGAGCTTGACCCATGCCACAAGGTGAGCACCCTCCTCCTTTGGTGTTGGGATTGTTCTGTCAAAACATCCTAGCAAGTCGTTACCATACATGATGATATCCAGCTGCCAGAGTGCAAACCCCTCTCCATCAAACTTGAGGATGGGAGAATGGTTCCCTGGTTCCCCTTTCCGTGCCATCCTTACAACTACAACTTCTACAGCTGTTGCTCCCATTGTTGATGGCAATGCACCTGTGTTAGAGGTCGCTGTTGGCTGTTGGTAAGAAGAGGTAACTGCTTGCCCTGTTCACGTTGGCCAATGCGAGCAGATATAGGTTGACGTAGGCTGATGTAGGCTGATCTCAGCTCCCAAAGTGGAAAGGTTCAGATGTGTTGCATTCCACTCCGACCGATGATTGACCTTCGAACAGAGATATTGGGTGAGAGCAAAGGCGCTCTCACTGCTTGTGACTTTAGCAGTTGCGTGCATGAACCTTCTCTAACCAGATTAGAGGGCCCATAATCCTTTGTTAGCTACAAAGCAAACCACTTGTGGCAGAGAAGCTGCAAAACCAAAAAATCTCACAAAGGGTTTTACACCTTCTTCCTTTGTTGACATGTGTCATGCACCCCAAAGTTAATCAGGCATACAATTCACCTTCAAGAGTACTAAGACCTTAGCATTACATCTCAAGAAGACCTCAAGTAGTCAACATGCAAGATAGAATCAAGCAAGGGTTCATGGATCAGCATGCAAGACAGGTCCTTCTATAGATTTCTATCCAGTCCTAGAAATCAAAAGCACATTCTTGTGAAGTAGCCTGACCCAGTCACATCACCAATAGACTTGTGCTGTGGACTTAACACATAAGCATCCTAGTGTCAAGGTGACAAGCCAACTATGTAGCTTCCAAGAAGCTATGGACATTCTCTTGTGGAAGCTTGCATAGCAACCCAGATGTGCATGGGACCAAGATTGAACTCATGACCTGTCACTTGCCCAAATCCGCAAACTAGCCAAATCAACCTCTCATCCACATGAAGTACTCACAAGTCATATCTCACAAGAGATAGAGCATAGTTGAATCACACTACAATGGATCCGGGGGCCATACCTCCATAAGGGGCAGAGCATGCCTGATCCTTCATACAACACTAAAGAAGGGGCAAAGACATTCAACAAGAGCAACACACTCATCCTCATCCGTGGACATGGAACCAGAGTCATGCTTCCTATTGGCCCATGAGACAGCAGCGCCGTTCAAGATGCACACGTATCCAAAGGTGGATCTGTGGTTGTCAAGATTTCCTGCCTAGTCGGCATCGGTGTAGCACTTCAGATGGAGGACTTCCGTATCTTCTTGGCCTTCAAAGAAAAGGGCCATGTGACGCGTCTTCTGTAGGTGGCGCAAGATGCGCTTAACTGCCTGCAAATGTTGTGCCCCTGAGTTGGCCACGAACCTAATCAGTTGTCCCACAATGTAGCAGATGTCGGGACGATTCCCTACCATGGCGTACATGATGCTACCCATAGCGGAATGGTAGGGGATGTCGTGTATCTCCCTTTGTTCTTCTTCGTTGCTTAACGACATGGAGGCCTTCAACTTTGTATCAATAGTCATTGGGATGCCAGCAGATTTGCAGTCTTCCATGTGAGAGCACTTTAGTACCTCACCAATGTATTTGGTTTGGTTGAGGTCTATGGTGCCTGCAGCTCGGCTGCGGTGGATGGCAATCGCAATAAAGTACTTGAGAGGACTCATATCTTTCATCTCAAACATTTTGCTGAGGTCAGACTTCAACTCATCCAGCAGCTCGACCAAAGACGAGCAGATAATCAGGTCATCCATATACAGTGCAACCAACATCAACCCTCTCCCATCATGCTTGGGTCAATCTGACAATGCGCAAAGGAGAGACCGGTCATGAATCTGTCCATCTCTTTGTGCCACATCCTTGGGGTATGCTTCAGCCCGTAGAGCGCTTTCAACAACTTGCACACATTGCCCATGGGAGCTTTGAATCCTTCGTGCACCTCCATAAACACTTCCTTGTCGAGCTTCCCGTAAAGGAAAGCTATCATGACGTCCATCTATTATATCTCCAAAGTGTTTGTGGCTACAATGACAAGTAGAGAAAGGACGGAGGCAAAAGTCAGAGCGGGCGTGAACGTCTTGTCGTACTCGGAGCCTGGACGTTGAGAAATCCCCTCAGCCACTACCCTCGCCTTGAACGTTTTTTTCCACCGTCTTGCTTCTTCTTCAATGGGAAGACCCACTTGGATCCCACCATGTAGGCCATGTCAGGTCTATTCAGGAGCACCCACGTGCTTTTCTTGTTGATGGATGCAAGCTCACTGTCCACTGCCTCCTTCCACTTGGCCGCATCCGGGCTGTTCATCGCCTCTGCCTCTATGGATGGCTCTCCCTCAGCCATGCATGACCAGCTAAGGCCGTTCTACTAGTCCTTGTACTGCAAAGGTGCTTTCTTTGGTCGCAAAATACACCCGGGTCGTGGTGTGGCTTCTGGCTCTACTACTGGTGCTACCACAGGTAGTGGTGTGTCGCCGTTGTCGTCGGAAGAGCCGTCGGACTCTAAGCCAGACTCGGAAGCCCCGGACGCCTTGGTATATGCACCTATGTCAGATGTTGCCTCATCCTACGCAAATTCTCTCCCATTCCTACCACATGTTGGCAAAGCGATCCAATTGTCAGGTGCTTGGTCGCCGGACTCAAGCAACACTATCCACCTTGGGAGCAAGGATCGGGTCTAGCAGCTCTCCCTTTCCAAGGATGAGTTTGTCAAACTCATTGCCATGGCTCCTCACGAGCTTGCCTGCTGCCTGGTACCAAAGCCAATAGGCTTTCTGTTACATGTCATAGCTAGCCATGACGCACTTCCTAGAACGTGCATTGAGCTTGTCTCCACCTTCTCCCGATTGGATCTTCACCCATGTAGTTGATCTGAACACCTTCAGATGAGAGGCGTTGGGTATATTTCTCAACCATTCTTCATGTGGGGTCATCAACTACTTGTCCTCTTCCTTTCCACGCTTCCACAAGGCGGTTAGTGGTGTGAGGTTCAAGAGGTAGCAGGACATTGATGCCGCTTTAGCCCAAAAGGGAGGTGAGAGTTTGGCACTGAAGAGCATGCTTCACACAATGCCTAGCAGGGTCTGGTTCATCCTCTCCGCCACGTGTTTGATTTGGGGTTTGTAAGGGGTGGTTTTTTCATGGCGGATTCCATGATTCTTGAGGCAAGGCTTGCATGCATCGTTCTCACCCCCATTGTCACTTCGGATTGTCTTCATCTTCTTAGAAGTTTGCCGCTCTACCATGGCGACAAACTCGAGGAGCTTCTCCTTGACCTCTCCCTTGGTTTTGAGGAAGTAGATCCACAACTTACAACTGTGGTCATCAATGAGGTTCAGGTTGTACTTTCTTCCTCTATCAGACGTTGTGCGGAAGGGTTGGTACACATCATTGTGCATTAGGCCCAAGGCATTCTCCGCTTGTTGACCTCCTCTCCCAAATGGCTTCTTTGCCTTCTCTTGGAGGCATGGTTCACACAATGTACACTCTTTTACGTGCTTCATGGTGCACCCTTCCATTCTGTAGACCACCTCTTGCTCCTGCATCTTCTTCAATGTGGGGTTGGCTATGTGACCTAACCCCTGGTACCACAGCTTAGCGTCATTTACCTTGGTTGATGTGGCATCCGCAGCGGTCGCCGGGGGTGCATCCTTTGGCTTCGGTGCCACGGTTTCGGTGGCACATGCTCGTTCCTGAAACAACGCCTTGGGGACTTTGGTTTGATGGACGTAGAAGCAATCGACTCTTGGAACTTGAAGCTTGAGGTGACCTTTGGTATACACAGTGTGGATTTCCTTGGTTTTGAGGGCCACGACTTCCTTGTTGGTGAACACCATGGTCATGTTGTCATCGGTGATTTGTGAGACCGACAACAGGTTTGCTACGAAGGAGGGCATTCACACCACATTTTGTAGATCGATCTCCTTCTTGGCATCGTTCATGTTGAACGTGATCACCTTGTCTCCTTTGCCCATGGCTTGGACGACGCTGCCGTCTACACACTTGATGTGCATGTCAGATTTGGCCATGGAGACAAATCCACCCTTCTCTTTTGAGGAGTGGTGGTTGGTGCTTGAGTCAACGGAAAATGCCCCGGGCCTAAAGAGGGTTACCCCCTTCATGGGCAACCCTTCAGGCATCATGTTGATGAGCTCCTTCTTCTCCTTCCCACCCTTGTTCTCGCCTTCTTTCTTGGGACTTCGGCAATCCTCAGCCCAATGCCCAGCCTTGCCACAGTTGTGACAGTTACCGGACTTCTTGGAAATCTTCCTGCCACCATTGCCTTTCCCTCCACTGCCACCGCTTCTGCTGCGGCCTTGAATGGAGTTGGAGCTTGCACATTGTCCACCAAAGCGGGAGGCATAGGCTGAAATGTTTGCCTCACTGCCACTGCATTGCATGGACTCATTGCGTACGTGTTCGGCGACAACCTTATATGTCAGATCTGCTTCCTTCCAACTGCCATACACGGTGATCAAGGACCCCCAGTTTTTATTTTTATCTTTTACAAGGATGTTAATCTATAGGAATGGAGAACATGCAAGCCACCCCTGCACCGGCACATCTACGGGGTATAAAAAGTGTCGCCGCCACCAACGGCACATGAACGGTGGGAATGAGACAGAAATAGAAAGGAGTGAGCTAGGTACCGGCAAAGACCAGTTCAACCGAACACAGAGCGGATAGTCCAAGGGCAAGTGGCAGCCCCACACCCTGTAACAACGGAAGATCCTCTCCCTTCGGGCGATCATCCGCCACCGTACAATGCAAGACGCTGTAGAAGCGGATGGCCGCACACTGGCTGCGCACACCAGTAATGGAAACCCGCTGCGCCACAATAGCCACAACGCGCTGGGCCCAGCGCTTGAACACCTCTGCAGAGCACCGTCGCGGCCCACGTGCCAGGCACATCCTGGCGAGGCGGGCCAGGAAGGACCAGAAGTGGTCGCCCATGCCACCGAAGGTCTCCCATGCAAGAGGGCGCATGTGGCGCCCTGGCCGTGCCGTCGGGCGATACCGCTCCACCTTGCCCCTCTCTGCTGCCTCAACAGCCACGCCTGGCCTGGATGCTCTGTCCCCCTGGGGATCCACCGTAGTCACATCAAGAACCCAGGTCAAGCCTGACTCAGGGTCCGATAGCATCAGGTCCGGACGTGGCTCACCCCCCGCCCCATCTGCCTGGCGGGGCACGCCCCCGCTCTCAACCGTAAATGAAAGCCGGTGCCCGCGGAAGATGTCGGCAAGCTCATCCCTGATGGCGTTGTGAACACGGTGGATGACCCCGTCAATCCGCTGTCTCCTGGTCACTGCTCCTGGGTCCATACCATCAAGGCCAACCTGCTCCAGGTGGGGCAGGGGGAGGCCCAACCACAGCTGGGCATGGAGCCAAAAGTCTGCCGGGGCCAGGTATGTCTGATCCTGTCGGCCAGGTGGGGTCGCCTGCAACCAGAGGACACTGTCCCTCGTCGCCGTCGCCCAGCAACGCTGGTGGGCATGGTGCTCACAGCCGCGCCGATGGGCGCATGCCTCCGGGCCCACCTGTGCGCACCCACAGCGTCTCTGCACCAGACGGCCACACACCGCAATCCACCCCTCCCGCCGAAACGAGTACCATTGTCTGCACATCCGCTGGTACAGCCCCGGCTGTACGCCTTGCTGTAGCGCCTCCAAGGTGGGCAGGGTTGCAAACACCGGCCTGGGCAGCTCCTCCTCCACCAGGTCCCACCCCGGTGCCAAGTGCTGCAGCTCGCCATCTGATGGAAGGAAGGGGGTGAACTCACTGATGAGAGCCGGCAGAAGACTCCTTGTGGAGCAGGCATAGGCTAGCGGGGCCCGGTCTCTTGCCCCCAGCAGGCCGGCCTCGCCAGCGGCAAATGGCAGCTGCAACTGCCATCAAGCCAGACGCCGTAGCTCGAAGGACACCGACCCCACCTCCTGGGCCTGTGCAATCTGTAGGAGGCGTAGTACTGCCTGCCAGATGGCCTGGTCGAAGCGATGCAGAGTCTCTAGCCAATGCTCCTCAGGCGAGAGCGCCCGCACGCAAAAGTCCACCTGGGGGATGATGCACAGTCGGAGCAAGGTCATAGTCGCCTGCACCTCCTTCATCCGGCTCACCTGCGATAGACCTCGCAGCTGCTCCTGTAGCCATCCCTCTGCACACGCTGCCTGGAAAGCCGCGTCGCCCACAGGGCACCCCAACAGCACCACAGCGTCCCGTCAACAAGGAAGCCCAGAGAGCACCTGGGGCACCTCCGCCTCCGTCCGCCATAGTAGCAGGCACTTCCGTGGCTGGATGTGTAGGCCACGTAGTGCCGCTGCCGCAACCATGGAGGAGAAGGCTGCCGCCAGGGGTTGTGGGGGGGCGGTCACCGTCGCATCGTCCTGATAGGCCCCCATATGGCCTCGACGCTCCCCCCGAGCCAGCGTCAGCACCTGGGAACCTGCCACGAGCACCGGTGCAAGAGCATTGTCGAACAAGGCAGGGCCCAGGGGATCTCCCTGGCGTACACCTCGGGCACTCTCCAGCACTGCCGGTGCGCTGACACCGAAGAAGAGCAGCTGCGTCGGGTTGGTGTAGAACTGTCGCTGGAACGGGATCCACATGCCAAGACCCCGATCTCGCACCGCCTCAAACACCGCTGCCCGCTCCACCTCGTTAAAGGCGTTGCGGACGTCGAGCCGAAGCAGCCAAAAGTCGGGGTTGGCCGAGAGGATGGCACGCACCCCACGGACCAGCACCCTCGCCCCCTCCGAAACACCTACACCGAACTGGTGAGGCCGAAGTGCCCGGTGCAAGCGGTTCCTGTCCCGTAGGAGGAGGAGCCGGCCAGCGAGCCGGACCCAAACCTCACCAACCGCCAACGGCCGGACCCCTTCCGCCTCTGTAGCTCCCTTCAAGATAGGGATGAGTCTGCTCCGACCCATGCACGTCGCCGCCTCTGCCGGCATGGACCCATGTAGCATAGCTCGTATGACCCCACCCACGCCCTCCTTGCACGCCGGTGAGTCTAAGGCCAGGTCACGGAGCAAGTCCATGGTGAGACCAAGGGGACCTGCCGCCGAACCCCGAGGCGCGTCCCGCAGCGCCTCCTCCATCATCTCCTCCGTCACCC
Source organism: Penium margaritaceum (assembly GCA_023375785.1). Lineage (NCBI taxonomy): Eukaryota > Viridiplantae > Streptophyta > Zygnematophyceae > Desmidiales > Peniaceae > Penium > Penium margaritaceum. The sequence continues at coordinate 27,782 of SZWC01011696.1, forward strand.
CAGCCGCACCGTCCCCTGGTGTCGTGAAGGAGTGGACCCACGCCGGGATGGGCATCGTGGCCGGTGGATGCCGCTCTCTGAGAGCAGCCAAAGTCGTGGCCGTACCTGCTGCTGGTGGACGTCCCTCAAACTACTGCATCGCCCTAGATAATGCCCGAGCATGCACCATACTGGCCGCGCACTCGCGAGCTCTCGCCCCCTCCTCACCCTGCTCTGCCGCCGCCTGTCGCGTGAATGGGCGGGTTGCCACCCAAGCCCGCTGGGCGGGGCGCACTGAGGCACAGGCCTCATCCAAAAGCCCAGCCCAATCGCCTGCTTCAAAACGGGCGCAGTGCTCGAGGACGACGCTGTCGACGGAGCGAAGGTCAGGGTAGGCCTGGCCGTGGGAGCTGGTCCGTCGACCACGCCAGAGCGGTCTGTGTGGGGCTGATGAAAAGGCAGGGTCTCCCAGCTGCTCCTCGAAGGAGGGTACTCGGCATAGCAGTACCTGGAAGTGGAGGAGGAGCATCCATCTACTGCAGAGGTCTCCGGGCGGCAGGTCCGGCTGAAGAGCCCAGGAGCAACAGCGCTGGAGGAGATGTCCTACCCGGCGACGGGCCTCTCCGTAAAGGCGTGCCAGCACCTATGGAGCCTGTGCCATCCTCTCAAATCTACCCCCCTCTATCTGTTTCGCACCCCCCAGCCGCTCCCATGTGAAGCCCTCTAGAGCCTCCCATGCTGTGGTGATGTCTGGCGTCAAGAGTGCTAGTCTCTCCTCCTGGGGCGGTCGGAGGCCCTGCACCCCCTGTAGCACTAGCTCCTGTGTCACCAGGAGATCCTACCCTCTGAGTGTGACAACCAGCTCTGGCACACCCTGACACTGTCTCCGGCCTGGTGCTGGTAGAAACTGACCGATCTTAGAGAGGAAATCTGCCACACTGTTGAGTTCCCGACCCAACCAGTGCCATTGGATCAACCCAAGGCCTCGGGCGGCGGCCCGAGCCTCATCTCGTTGACGCCGGAGTCGCTCGAGCGTGACCCGGCCAGTACCCTGCATCTGGGTAATAACCAGTCGGGAATTCCCCACGACAACCAGACCCTGGAGATCTCGCTGACGAGCCAAGGCCAGGCCTGCTATAAAGGCTGCGTACTCGGCGTCGTTGTTGGTTGCTTCTCCTTCCAACCTAAGCCAGGTGGAGGAGAGAGGCACACCCTGCGGGTCAAAGAGAACCGCCCCCGCACCCCCCACTCGCTCTCCGGACACCTCCGCCGCCCCGTCAAAGAAGAGCCAGTGGGAGTGGTGGGGTGGGGTAGGGGCAGGAGGACCGAGGAGTAGGGGAACATGTGGGATAGGGCACGGGGGGAAAAATAGCGGACGAGGTGATGCAAGAAGGAGGGCTGGGGAGCACGGGGAGAGGCGGAGCATGTCTAGGGCGTCATGGTCAGGTACCAAGGCGCCCGCAGCCACGGCTCCAGTGTCCGGAAGTGGCGGTGGGTGCCAGCGCATGCGGACGTACTGCTGCGATACCGGCTGTGGGGCGGAAAGAGGGAAGAGGGAAGGGAGGGTGGGGGAGGTGGGAGTAAGGAGGGGCGGGGAGGAGGAGGGCGGAGGTGGGGGAGGGTGGAAGGCGGTGGGGAGACTAAAGGGGGTGGGCTGCCAACGACTGTCTGTGTAACAGGCTGGGTCTCTAGCTGCTGCACCTGATGCTGTCCCTGTTGCTGCTGCTGCTGCCCCCCATGCTGCTGCTGCTGCTCCTGGTGCTGCCCCTGCTGCTTCTCCTGCAGTTGCTATCCGTGCCAAGGCAAGGCCAACTGCAGCCCATGATGCCTATCCTGCTGCTGCTGCTGCTGCTGCCACTACTGCTGCTCCAAATCTTGTGGGGGCTGCTGCTCCTGCTGCTGCTCATGCTCGTGCTCTTGCTGCTGCTCCTGTTGTTGCTGCTGCCCGTGCCATGGCAGAGCTAGCAGCGGTGGCGCCGTTGGCCCTATCAAGGGTAGGCAAGCGGCCCCGGGCCGGCCGCCTGTCCCCTCTCCCCCCCCCCGAGAACTGCCCCTCCCATACGAGGTGGGTATCGAGCCTCCGTAGCGGATCAAAACGCCCTGTCCAGCCTGGGGGTAGGTCCTCAGGGTAGTCTCCCCGGGGCTGGGCAGTCAGGAAGAGCGGCTGCTCGTCATGCCGCTGCTGTGGCCGATGATATGTCTGCTGCTGCTGCTGCCATTGCCACTGGTGCTTCAGCTGATGCGACCACTGCTGCTGTCGCTGACGCTGGGTCTGGTACTGGGCCCGTGGGGGGATCCAGCCTACCTGCTGCCACTGCTACTGCCGCTGTCCCAGGGGTGGTGATGACCCCTGCTGCTGCTGGTGCTGCTACTGTGAAAAGACACCGGGGTGTGGTGGGGGGCTCCGTCTAGGGGGTAGACGATGACGCAGCTCCTCCGGGTCATGGCCCAGGCACTCGCCTAGACGGAACGCGAGCCGCCGCTCCTTCGGGCGGAGCCATGCCCGCCCGGTGAGGAGCTGTAGCTTCGCGTGCTGGACGGCAAAACCGCGCAGCTCCCAACGGACCTGGCCACCTCGCCCCCCAGCTCCTTCCGTCGGGGGGGTAAGGGGGGAGGGGCGGGCACCTGCGCCACCCGTGCCCCTAGGGGGGGAGGCAGAAGGAGTCTGCCCCTGTGTGAGAGGATGCATCTGCGAAGGCGCGCCCCCTAGGAGCGAAGCAGTGGCCGGGGACGACACCGGGCGCGGCAGGCCTAGGACGCTGCCTGGGATGCTGCCTGGAACGCTGCCTGGGGAGCTGCCCGGGAGTGACCGAGGCCTCTACTGCGGGGGCCTCCGTGGATGTGGATAGACGACGCTCTAAGGCAGCCAGGCGGTCGAGCAGTGTCTGCTGCTGCTGCTGCTGCTGCTGCTGCCAAAGGAGCTGCTGCTATTGCTCCTCCACACGACGAACGGTAGAGAGCAAATATGACGGAATGGGCCCAGATGAGGCCGGGTGCTCCGGCGGGGTCTGCTGCTGCTGCTGCTGATGCTGCTGCTGCCGGAGGAGCTGTTGCTGCCGGAGAAGCTGCTGCTGTTGCTCCTCCACACAGCGTACAACAGAGAGGACCTCCCTCAAAAGGGGCCCGTCGGGGACCATCCCTGAGGAGGATGCTCCCCCGAACCCCTCTGCCTGGCTGCGCCGCAGTGCTGTATGCAGCTCAGGTAACTGAAGGGTCAGAGCCGAGTGTAGCGCGGTGCCGAGTGCCGTTGAGGCCTCCCGAACCTGGTCGCGGTTACCGACCCAGGCCTCCTCCGCCCATGCCTCGAGAAGACCCGTCGAGAAGAGCCCCATAGCGGTATCATGGCTGGCGGCTGCCTCTCCGTGAGCCTTTGCCGCTGCTACTGTCTGGCGGGCGAGCTCCACCGCCCGTTCGAGGGACTCGTACGCTATGGAAGTCGCCGTATGGAGGCTGGCAACCTCCCCATCGAGGTGACGGTGGGCCGTCTGCAACTCGGAGCGCAGGACCTCCATACCTCGGGCCTGCACCTGCTCTACGGACTCCACTGCCGTGTAGAGCTGACCGAAGGCGCGGGAGAGGTAGTCCGTGAGGTTCTGAGAGAATCTACCTAGAAAGATAACCGTCTGTCCCTGAAGACTCTGTACGTCACCCACGCTGGATGCCACCGCAACTAGCTGGGCGTGAGCCTGCTCCAAGACCTTCGAGAGCCCGTGTGCAGGATGGGGAGGCTCTTCTGGAGCTACTGTACCGGCGCCCAGCTGTACAGTGGCCGACGGCACCTGTCCGGGCGCAACTACAGGGATAAGCCATGCCCCCCGGACGCGCGAGAGGTGTGCCGACCATTGGGCGAGCAAGGTGGGCTGCATATCGACGTCCGAGGGGTCCACTGGCATGGAAGCCATGGCGTGGGATGAACGACGGTTGCACTAGCTAGGTGCGGCGTGTGCCCTAGTGGAGGAGGTGGAGGGGAGGAGAAGTGAGATGTCGGTATGGAGGGGATGGAGGGGGAGGGGGTCGCCGGGGTGGATGAGGTGGGAGGGGGGGCGGGCCGACGGGGTGGAGG